>JAOTRH010138494.1:0-13903 GCA_034768845.1 Heliamphora exappendiculata | reverse complement strand
ATAAAGTGATACATTCGAATCTACCATGGTTGGATCCTGTAACAGGCTCTGGAAATGTGGGCCAGCCCATACGATGAACCAAAAAACTAGGGCCACGACGCCCTTTACAATTTCTTAACGTTAACCCGGCGAGTTAATTATATTTTTTATTATATACTTTCAAATTTTATAATTCTTAAAATTTAAATTTATTTTTTATAAAAATTATATTTTAGAACATATTCATCGAGATTTAACAAACAAAACTCATATCCAGTATGAGATTTGTAAAAAAAAAAATGAGAAATTTGACTAGTTTTGAATCTTTTGGAACATAAAGTTTTTTGATTCTGAAAAATAATGAAACTAATCATTTTTTTTATTTCTCAAAACTGGTATATTTATCAGTTTCAACATAGTGAAAAATTTAATATATTTTTATTGCTTAAATTGTGATTTTTAAAGTTTTACTTTATTTGTAAGGATTTTAAAAGAAATTATTTACCCAACACTTGTTTTTTAAAATATAAATTTCTCAACTTTGAAATACTATCACTATTTAAACAATAAAAGATTACAAATGAGAAATTTATAATTCAAATATTTTTTTAATTTGTAACAGAGAAATTTATCAGTTTATTTTTTTAACATAACCTTAAATTCAATATGAATCTTGTTTGATACATTTCGATGAATATGTTTTAAAAATATTAATTGTATCAAGAATGGATAATATATTGGAAGTTATACAATTTTAAATTTCTCTTAAAAATATAACTAAGTCACTACAAACAACTTAAATAATGATAAAACTCTCATAATAACAAATTATATTCAAGAAATAAGACTTTTGTACTTAAAAATGTCAACAATGGATGGACCAATCCTATTGTAAAACTTTTAAATAGAACTAATAATTAATTAACACCTTTTTATTGGTGCTTTGGCCATTTATAGGAATTTAATTTGTTAAGGAAAACTCTTAATCTTTTACCTTTTTTGGTCCAAATACCCCTTGTCTAATATTTTGTAGAAAATATTTTGTAGAAAATGAGTAGTAAAATTCTAGTGTTAGTTAAATTCTACCTTTTTTAGATTAATGACCAAAATTTGTATTTTTTTAGATTAGTGATCAAAATAATATTTTTAATTTTACAAAATTAGTGCAACCAAATTGGTATATATCAACAAAATGCGTGAAATTCAAAAAAAATTAATATTACGAAACATATAGATTTCATCAAAAAAATTCATTGATAGATATATCAGTGAATTTTCACTGTTGGTAAAATTTTGCAAAAATTACAAGCTTGATAGGGTGCTCAAAAAATTCAGAAGATCCAGTTATTGAATTTGAAATTAATAATCATTAAACACATACGGTTATTCTCATGAATTTCGTTATCTTGCGATAGATTGTTATGAATTTAATTTTAGCTTCATGCGCATAGTTCTTGGGCGCCTAAAGGGCGCATGACAAGCAGAGCACATTAGAAAAAAAATCAGGACTAGCCAGATGGGTCCAGCGCGCTCGAGCACCTAAAAAGCGCCTAAAGAGCACTGACCTAGAGCTTGAGCACCTAGAGAGCGCTCAGCGAACGGAGACTACTGAAAAGCACACTACAAAGTCAGCGTTTAAACACCTGTCAAACGCTCAAAGAGAGCTAAGCCAGCGCTTGAGTCTCGAGCGCTGAGGAAAAAAAAAGGCAAAAGGGAGCAAAAGGGAAGTCATGTACCAAGATAATGAAAATGCAAAGTGTCCTACCCCAACATTAAGCAACAACCAACCAACAAAAATAAACAGAAAATACAGACACTTAGTGGTTTTAAATAGACACACGAAAATCGTCAATTACATTTACAAACATAATTTAATTGTGGTGCAGCAATGTGGTGCAAGAGAGATATATAGAGAGAATGGGATGATGGAAGAATGGAGAAAAGATCGAAAAGTGATGAATGAATTTATCAAATTTAAAACGGGAATGGATTTAATCACGTGAGAAATTTAAAATGGGTTCATTTGAATATGAGAGAAGAAATTTAAAATGAGTTTATCAAGTGAAAGTAAGGGTAGATGAAGAATGAACAGAGTTAATAATGGTAAAAAAAAATGAATCTCATCTCTTTTTTTTTTTATGAAAAGTAAATTCTCATTATTAACATATGTTTTCAAAATGTGTATGAGGAGAGAATTTTTTTTAAAAAGTTGGATTTTTTACTCTAGAATCTGAGTTTAAATTAATCTCAACCACTCTATAACTTATAATTATAGCACGCATTATTTTTTACTCCTTGCTGCATTGGTTGTTTCTTTCTTTCTTTCTCTCTCTCTTTTTTTTTTTTTCTACTTCATGCACACGTCGATTTCTACCATTGTTTTACACAGGTCCCGTCATAGATTGGTTTTCTCCAAATATCAAGGAAACGGAAAGATTTTAAAATCTTCTACCTTTTTTTTATGTTTCAAGACACGAAACATTTTAAAATCTTCTTTGAACAACTTGAATGTTGGGATAAGTGTTTCCCATCTTTATCAGCAACCTGATAGCTTACTGAAATCCTCATTGAGGTGGGGGGTGGGTATTAAAAGATCCCATATTATCAAATTTTGATTTTTTTAATAAGATAGTTACGATGATCAACTTATTTTATTAAATTAATCCATCATATTTAGTGCTTCGTCCCTTTTCCTATACTCTGTATATGCAGGAGTTTCGTACACCGAACTGTCTCTTTTTTAATCAATTATATTTGAATATAAGTGGCATTTATGTAAAACTTATTGCATCAATACTTGTAATTATTTTTTCTCACTATTGTCTTCAAGTACCTAAATTACATAGAGGCCATGTTTGATATGCTGAATAAGATTAGATAGGATAAAAAAAATAAGTAACATGCAATTCTCACATAATTTTTTTAATACTGTGAGATATTGAATGGGATTATGTATATCATGGTATACAAGTTATAATTTTTTCTATTTCAACTACAAATTATAATTTTTACCAAATACTTACAACTTCTACTACAAACTACTAGTTTTAGTAATGCCAGACACCCTCTATTAATCCCATATATGGGAAAATAATAATAGTCCAATCGAGTGAATTAAATGTTAGACTAACAATTTAAAAAAATAAATTTTAAAAATATAAGTCTCATGTATTTTTTAGTCTTAGTCCCTTTTAATAGATCAAAACAAACATGACCAGATTGTTTTCACTCTGGAATGTTTGACTGAGAAATTTAACTATATGATGTTTCATTTCGCATGCAGATTTTAAGGAGGGAAAGAGGGCTATGGGACCCTTGTTGTGGCTTATTTTGACCATATGAATCTATGTTGTGCCATTTGTCTTATATTTTATGTTTTGAGCCTTTTAGCTTTGTTTTATGACCCCTAATTACCTCAGCCTAAAGTATTTTCAAATATACTTTAATTTTAAGATCAATTCTGGTCATAGTAAAAGGAATTTGTAATAGATTCTGGAAAATGACTCAAATCAATTTTGGTTTTTGATTTGTTGAATTGATTTCTTGAACTTGGAGCCCTGGATGGGAGAATGGAGTATAGCTACTCTCCAATTCTCTACAAGTAGTCCCCCCCTTTTTTTTTCTTAGAAGTTATGAACTTTGAATTTGGCCATTTGATCCACAATAGTCCCCTTATTATTGGTTGGTCAAGATATGCACACTACATTTAACCAAGGCTAAGGAAACCTACCAAGTTGTTAGATTTTAGACAAAATTACAAGGTAATTCCTGAGTAATATGCAGACGATGCGACGTGGTATTTTTAATAAATAAATTTTTTTAATACACATTAAGTGGATTATTTTTATTTCTATGCAGTTCACCCAAAACTAAAATTATATTCACAAAATTGTGACAATTTCACTACAAAAAAATATAATACAATACAAGAGTTAAAAATTTAACAGAAGTAGTGAATATAAGGACCCATAAACGGGTTAGAGGCAAAATAAAAAATGAGTTGAAAAAATTTCCTCTACCGCGTTGCCCTCAAATGAGCCTAACGGCCCTAGTATTCACTCCATGGACT
This sequence comes from Heliamphora exappendiculata, assembly GCA_034768845.1. Lineage (NCBI taxonomy): Eukaryota > Viridiplantae > Streptophyta > Magnoliopsida > Ericales > Sarraceniaceae > Heliamphora > Heliamphora exappendiculata. Next base: position 9,855 of record JAOTRH010138494.1, on the reverse strand, counting down.
AAATTTAAAAAAATAAATATTTAAAATCGTGATGGCTCTAAAGCAAGTTAAGTTAGATAATAGGTTAGACCCTCAAATAATTAGGTTCAAAGTGCCTAATAATAAACCTGTCAAAATCAAAGTACATTGAAACTTCAAAACTACCACTGTCACTGCTATGTTATTTTGTTTCAAAATTATGTACAAAGAATATGGAAGTATACTGTTTTCCTTTTAACAAATAATAGTTGCATACAACAATTTTGACTTTTTCCATGTTGTTTGAGATTTTCTAAAATGGAGCTCTCCAATTTTCACATGGATAAAATGAAGACTGGTCCAAGTGCAATGGAATTTATTAGGCATTCTCTAACCACCATATGTAGTAGGCTTTTTGGTTAATTTTTTTTCATTTTTTGGATCGTTTCGATGAAGGAATTAAAAATTTAAAAAATAATAAATGAAAAATAAAGAAAAAAAATACTAAAGACGAAAAAAAAAATATTAAAAATTTATTTCAAACAGGGCCAAATACAGTGGAAATTCAAATTTCAACTAACTTTTTTTGTGAAGTGGAACCGTGCAAAATGAGCGAGGAAGTCAGCGAAGGAGTCATAAACTTGGAAAATTATTATGTATTTTTGAGTATCATGTATGATTGATTATATGGTATTTTTTATAAATAAAAATGTATAATATATACTAAGTAAGAAAAAATTGTTGAGTATTGTGTTACGTAATACTTTTGACAAATAAAAAATATGAATGCATACTATGTGGATCATTCTTTTCTTTCTACCTATTTAATAAGAGTAGGTCATCAATGTCTTAGTATGTAATGCTACCGTGCCACGTGATACTTCAAAATTAGTAAATAATTACTTTTAAATAAGTTATTTTTATTTCATACCTATTCAACAAAAATAATCAAATATTATTCTACGTAAAATATTTTTTATTAAATAATAAAATAAAAATATTACATGAATAATATCAAATAATACTTGGAGAGTACTAAATAATTTGTCCATAGACATGGCTTTAGGGAGTGTGCTGGGCCTAAAAAAAGGGCTGTGCCACAAAACGACGTAGTTTTGAGTTAAGTTATGATTCCCACCAAAAATAGCAAAAACAATGTTGCTTTGGTTAAAATCTTATTATTAGCAACGGACGAAACTACTTTGTTTTGATAGGAAAAAAAGGTGGTTTCTTACTTTAGTGAATTTAATTTATTTTTTATGACATAAATTAATTTGAACCAAAATATCCCAATTTCTGAGTTCAACATATGTGACTAATTGAATCTAATTCAACTAAAAATCTTAATTACATAAACAATGACGGAATTGCGATAAGAAATATTAAAAAATTAATATGGGCCAAAAAAGTCAATATTATTCATGATAATCAAATATTTTTTCTTAAATTACAATTTAATTTTGTGGGGTAGTTTCCGGGTATTAAGAAAATAATAAAAATTATTATTGTAACTAAACGACTCAGCCTTCTTAAAAGTATGCCTCGATAAGATAAATCTACGGGTGTTTGTTATAATTGATAAAAAACTATCTCTTGAAAAGAAAACATTTTCACTAAGTTAAAAATCTAAAATAAAATAAAATCAAGTAATTAAGTAAGATTAATACCTTACTAAGGTATCGTAAAATAATTTTTGTTTTCTTTCCAATCTCCTACACACCCATCAAATTCACTATTTTTCATATCAAAATCTAAAAATATACAAATAAAAATATATAAGAACAAAATAGAAAAAGAACAATATTATTTCTTTTGTTATTTTCAATCATAGCATACATTAGAAGTTTTATTTAAAATGTTAAACCATAATATCTAAAAATCTGGGAGTTAACTGTTCAGTTTTCACACGAACATAATATCTGAAGATATATATGATATTTGTCCATCTTTTATTTTCAATCACAGCATACATTAGAAGTTTCATTTAAAGTGTAAATTGAGTCATTAAAGGCAGTATGGTTTGGAGGCAATCTTGGTATAAATAAGCTTGAAATTAATAACATTTATGGAGAACACAAAATTCATTCAAAGATCAGTACTTGATCAGTATAAATGAAATAAACCCATATCAAAATAAAGCTGAACATTGATAAAAAGCTAATGACAAAAAATCCAAGACAAACACAGACTCAAAGTTCTAATATAATGCACCACAACCATAAGAAAACACAGCTAATTCCCCCCATTGAAATCAATTTCTTAAGCTCATATACCAACACAGAAGCAGAAATACAACCGGAAAAAAAGAAAAAAAAATCTAAGCTGAATTTGGGGAGTCCCTAATACGTACACCAAAGCATAGTAATTGCCAAACTCATAATGAACATAGGAGATTATATTTGGACTAAATAAATATTCTACAATACAAAACGTAGAAGAGAGAGAGAGAGAGAGAGAGAGAGAGAGAGAGAGAGAGAGAGAGATTGATGCAAAGGTACCTAAAGAAGAGCCGACAACAATCGCTACCGGTGGACAATGACAGTGGATACTGAATGGTGGATGGTGGCTGGGCGGCAAACAAACGGTAGTTAGGCGATGGACAAACAGTGGTTGAACGGTGGAAGGACGCGGTGGCTGGACCTGCCGTCTCACTTCCACCACCGAAAGAAAAACAGCTGGCTTCAATTTTTATCTTTACCCTAATATAAAACTGTTGGAACTAGTATTAGTTTAATATTCTGAAAATACAATAATTTGTTAGTTTTAACAAAACCCGAACAGTATAAAAAAACAGTAATAAATACTTCAGTAATTTAAAACTAATTTCAAAATTAAAACAAAATTAAAATAATCTATTTTAGATATAAAATAATATAGCAGAAATAAGTTTCTAATAAAGTAAGGAAGAATAAAATAGTACACTGTTCTGAAAAAATAATAATTTTTTCAAAACAGAAATAGAAACAAAAATATGATACCGTACGAGAAGTAAAACACTATTTTCGGTAAAAAAAATTATAAACAGAAGAGAAAATAAGAACATAAAAGAAAAACAGTATATATTTTATGAAAATAGAAAAAAAACTGTAAACTGGATCAAAGCAGTATATCTATATATATTTATATAAGCTTACAGAAAGATGGGAAGCAAATTGAAATTGTATATCTATATATATTTATATAAGCTTACAGAACATACGGGAAGCAAATTGAAACGGAGTCTAACGTTGAATATTGTATTCTTAAGACAGAATACTCCATCGCCTCGGTGCTTGCAATTGAACGAGCGTCTGCCTCAAGAATAAAACAGTCTCCGTGTGCAGAGGAAGCACAATGATCTGCACGCTGCTGTATTTGAACTTTCTCGAGAAACTTATGACTAGAACGAAGATGATGTAGAGTTTCGGCAGGGGACTTCGAAAATTGGTGCTGGAAATGGATCTGGAACATCCTTTAAATAAACGTTCCAGGTGACTGTTCCCATAAACCGAACAGGTACAGACATCGGTTCGGCTTGACAGTTGGACTGCCTAACAAGCACGAATCGATTTGGTATGATTCCAACAGATTCGAACCCTACCAACGGGTTCAGATTAAACCGAACCCTTCCAACGGTACCCACAATCCACAGCCCATGATCCACCGACCCCAGACCCGAGCCCAGCACGACACGATCGGTCGGAGAGGCCGCTGCAGATGACTGTTTCCATAAATCGAGCAGGTACATACATTGGTTCAGCCTGGCTGTTGGACCGCCCAATAGGCACGAATCAATTCAGTATGATTCTAACGGATTCGAACCCTAAAAACGGATCGAATTAAACTGAACCTTTCAAACAATACCCACAGCCCATAGCCTACAACTCACAGCCCACGATCCACAGACTCCGGACTCGAGCCTGGCATGGCACGGCCGGCCGACCGGTCGAACGAGCGGCGTCAGCGGCGCGCGCATGCGCACATGCGCGCGTGTGGAGTTTGGGTCGAACCCACAGTTTGGTAGGTCCTCTCATGTCACAAAATTGGGTACCTCCAAGGAACACACCCCTTAAACTCAACTTGACTTATATAAGTCACTCACTCATATTTCTCCTAACTAATGTGGGATTAGAAAGACATTTATACTCAATTGGACCCTCATCTTTTTTTCTCCCAACCAATGTGGGATAGGATTTTGGTTACCACCATTTTGCCAATTTTTATGGCACACTTTTGGAGTCAATTTTTTTATTTACCCATTAATAATTTTAAATGCCACAACATCCATGATTATTTTACTCATTGAGACAAATAAATTAGAACTTAGAATCATCAAAAAATATTAACCCAAAACAAAGATAATTAACTTCAAAATTAGTTAAAAATTATATTCTAACTTTATTCAAAATCTATTTTTCCAACAAAAACTCTTAATCAAAACTACTGTCATTTTTTATTATTAGAAGAGATTGTTCTTTTAGACACAAAATTTAGTTGTTTTGTGACGCAGCAGATACTGCCCTTTTAGGCATAGCATACTCCCCAAATCCCATAAACATAGCCTAACTTCCCTACCCTCTTTGACTGGCTTCGTAAAGTGGGCAAGAAAGTGCAAATAAGTCGGGTAATAATTATAAAAATTTATGTCTATTAACATTTTGGCAGACATGCTTGCTCACTTTACATGGTCCCAAGAACTCACCCTTTAACGCGAAAGAAATGAACTTCCTTTGAATTTGACTCAAGGCCTCGTTTGGTCATAGCTTAAAACAAATCTTTTAGTTTTTGTTATTTAAAGTCACAAAAAAGTTAATAGTTGCAAATAAGTCAGCCAATAATTATAAAAATATTTTTAGGGCTAATTCTTAGGGCCCAAAATATTTAAACCTTTTAAATTGGTTTTGATTTACCTTTTTGCAAAGAATTAAATAAAAACGAAGGTGTTCAATATAATTACTTTATCCAAGTAAAAATTCTTAACAAATAAATGTAAGAAAGATAATTCCTAAGTGATACTTTTTAATTATTCTAATCACAAGTAATGATAACTGCAAATTTTTATGGTTTTAGTTTTTATTTTTATAATTAATTTTTAAGTGATTTTTTTTCTTCAAATTTCTAGTATGTACAAATATATAGAATGACCACATTTTAGAAATTCGCTTTAGGACTTGTAAACTTCGGGGTGCACTACAAGAAAATGTATCTTTACCGACGCTGGAATTTGCCGCAGAAAACACTAAACCGTTGGTAATGATCTTTGGCGACGAACTTTTTAGTCGTCGATTCCATGTCTAAGATAATCAATAGCAACGAAAATATCGTCGTCGCCGAATGATATCTTTACCAAGAATCCTTACGTCGCCAATTGGATACCTTGGCCGACGACCCTTTCGACGCTGATGATTATCCTTCACCGACAGAATACATTCGTTGCTAATCGTACACTTTTACCGACGACTATGTTGTCGCAAAAAGTACCAATGAATACTGACGGCCCATCTTTGCCAACGACATACTTTGTCGCTAATGTTACTTATAGCGACGAATAAATTTTTTGTCGGTAGAATTACGGATGATAAAAAAGGATTTTATATTTATTTTAGAATTAATTTCTTCACCTGTAAATATATATAAAATAAGCCTGTATAATCACAAACAATTTTAACAGATAATCCGTCTCCAATTCCATTCAACAAAGCCGCAACTAGAGCCTCCAATTTTTTGCTAAAATTTAGGGGCTCTTTTGAATTTAAATTTAGTGTAAATATATTTAAATTCTTTTCACGTTGATGATCCTAAATAGATCATAAGTGGTAATTATTGTTATTTGTATATATATTTAGTCTCTCAGGTCTTTTTATTTGTTTTTAGTTTATTTTTTTTAGTTGTAATAATTTTAATGTTATTTTAAGCCAATGAGAATTTTATACAATTTTAAATTAATTCAAATATTTTAAACGTTAAATAATATGAGTAAAATAAAAAAAACAAAAATTGTAATCAAAACATACTTAAATCGTAACTTTCTAATTAATCCTAAACTATTAAATATGTTTTTACCAACGGTAGCCAAACACAAAATTTTGAATAAAATAAATATTATATTATTAAAAATGTTATAATATATAAGTTAAAAGTTAGACATATAAGTGATACTATGTTATATTCAATTTTTTTTGCAAATTAAATTTTGTTAAAATATGCCTATAAATATATTTTATCCACTTAAATTTTATAATTAATTTTAAAATTTATCTTAAAATTTATTTGAATCTCATTTTATAAATTCGTTTTAAAATTTTGAAAGCTGATCCTGAGCGACGGCACTGACTAGTTCCACAAGAATAAATAATACCTAAAAAATTTAATACATGAGACTTTAAAAGTAGTAAATCTCAAAAAATATTCCAATATGAAATTTTGACTTTTGAACCAAATTTTAGATGGTTGATTTGACCTGCCATTTTAGTTTTGATTAGGAAAAAAAATGCTTCAGACAGTTTGTGTGCAATTTTTATGGATTTATAACTTGAAAATGACATAAATATTTAAAAATAAATTGAAGCCGAGGAAAATGCTATCAATGATTATTTTAAAAAATTAATTTCTAATTAAAATTAATAATTTAGAAAAAAAAAATTATAAATTATAATAAAAATTTCTAATATTCAAAAAAAATTAATAATTTATTACTAAAATTAATAATAAAAAATTAAAAACTATCCTAAATAATTTAACCAAACACCCTCAACAACAATGCCTTTATTTGTTTGTGAGCATTAGTTTCTAACCATTGCTATAATAATTGAAGTTGTCAATTCTGCATTAATTATTTTTTTCATAATAATATTATATGTCATTATTTACTCATTAATCCATCTGGTTAGCAGTTATAAGTAGGGAGAAATTCTCCTTTGTACCCTTCTTTTTCATATCCTTAAAGACTATGTTTTGTATATAAGGAATCGATCCACAAGTATTAAATTGAATCATTCATTTAATAGATCTAGCAAAAAAAGATTATTTGTGAAAATATTTAATTCAACTAATTAATATCAATATCTATATATCTATCTATCTATCTATATATATATATATATATATATATATGAGCAAATTGCGTTTTATTATACAAAAAGAATGGTGTAAATTCAAAAGTTTATTTTAAACAAAAATTGTCTATTTTGCAAATAAAATTGAATTTATTTTTATACCTTTCGATATCTAATCATGTTGAAATTTTGCATGAATGATCTTCTTTACAAGATATAAAAAATGAATAGTTCGAATTATCATTATGAGACCACTTTAAATGCACAAAATAAATTCTTAAAGAATACAAAAATAGTAGGTACGAAGAGAAACTTATTGCCCTTTAGTTAAATTCAATGTTTGTGATTATACCATATTATTTGGGATATTAATTTGGGCCCAATTTGAAAATATTATTTATTATTTAATTTTGTTTGTAGTGAATTTTTTATTATTTAATTAAATTATTATACTTTTTAACTATTTTAATCGAGACGGGTAAACAAATAAAAGATTTTAATCAAATATCCCACTACAATAGCAAAATTGTCATCATGCCTAATCATTATTTTTTATTTTATAAATAAAAAAATATAAAAATAAACTAAGAAAAACATATACAATACAATAAATATTTAATCTTATAGTTATAAAGGAAACTTAAGCCTTCCTAATCTTATCTGCAAATAAGTCAGCCAATGATTATAAAAATTTATGTCTATTAACATTCTCCAGACTTGCTTGCTCACTTTAATTACATGGTCGTAAGAACTCACCCTTAAAAGCAGAGCTTTTAGTTTATTTATTTATTTATTTAAAATCACAAAAATTTATCAGTTGCAAATAAGTCAGCCAATAATTATAAAAATTTATTTCTATTAACATTTTGGCTAACTTGCTTGCTCATTTTACACGGTTCCAAGTTATCCTTTGGTAACGCAAAGAAATTAATTTTCTTTGAAATTTAACTTAATATTGACTGAAGAAATTTGTGAAAACAAACAGCTCGTTAATATGACGCCCAGTTCAAGAATTAAAAAAAAATTTGTGAAACTTAAAACGTTAAAAACCGTAACAAAGTTGTAGACTCATAGCGGTCAAAAGTTTATATAAGCTCCCGGATGGTTTGAAAACGAATACGTACACATCAATATGGACTAAAAAATTTTGTGAAAACAAACGGCACGTCAATTCGGTACTCGATTTGACAATTAGAAAAAAAAATTACAAAACTGAAAACTTTGAAAATTGTAAAAAAACTGTAGGGGTGAAGACTTTAAGTAAGTTATGGAATGGCTTGAAAATCAATAAGAACACGCTAATATTGATACAAAAGACTTGTAGAAACAAACAGTATGTTAATACGATCTGAATTTAAGAATGATAAAGAAATTTGCAAAATTTGAAATTTTAAAAATTGTAAAAAAAAACCCGTAGTGAGTCAAAACTTTAAATAAGCCTATGGATGTCTCAAAAACCAATACGAATACGTCAATTAGTTCGTTTTTAGCTTAAAATAGAGTTCTTTGTTTTTTTGTAGTTAAAGTCATAAAAATATTAACAGTCAAATCATAACCTTTTCCTTCTGTATAATGGGCTCAAAGCTACATTTTAACCAAATAAATTTTTTTATTTGACTTTAAATATAAACAAATAAATAACTTGATTTCATGCCAAGTTATCAAACAAAGCCTAATAAATAAAAATATAACAGGTAGTGAACGCGGTTAGGTTTCTACTGTGATGTTGATCTGTGGGGATGGTGCTGTCTTTTGATTGTGCAACTTTGAATTACCAATATGTCTACCAAACTGTTTCCTCAATTTAGAAGGACAAAGTTGATCATCTGACCTTGTTTTTTTATATGTTTTAAAGTGTTGGAACTAATTTATTCGTACTTTGATTTATTTGGAGATTAATTCTATTGTCTACTAGTGAATAACCTAATTAAAATTGAAGTAAAATTTCGTATGTACTAATCTTACTAATATTGAAAACGCGTCTACAAAGTTTCGAATATAAAACCTTAAGGGCCAGTTTGTTTAGTAGATAGAAAGAAAACTATGAGGGTAAACCCGAATTATATATTTTGTGGACCATAGTTATTTTTTCTGTCCCCAAACTATTTTTGGTCCTTTGTTTGATTTATTAAAAAAGAAATCTTATATCCAATGGACTAAGGATATTATATCCTCGACATGTAATATCACCTATGCCATGGTATTACATGTCCCTCACCATTAAATATGTATCACTTCTTCATTCGATGGTCAAGATTAATTCCCTTTTTTTGTCAAATATTGTATTATGTAAACAAACATGGTATAAAAATAAAAAAATCTCTAAAAACTTTCAAATATCATATCTTGAAAATTAGCCCAACTTTTGAAATTTGTTGATTTGACCTTGTTTGTTAGGAGCTTTTGAAATGCCAAGTTTTGTATTGGGAAAAAAAGAAGAGATTTGTAGGAACTGTTTGTTTGCAGTATTTATTTAGGATTTATGACTTGAAAATGACATAAATACCTAAAAGCAAATTGAATAAGGGTAAATTACACAGATTCTCCTGAGGTTTCTGATAAAAATAAAAACCTCTAATGTAGTTTTAAAAATTATACTAACACCCCATCATATTTGATTTTAACATCAAATGAACCCAATTCCATTATACTCAACGAAAATCATCCCAAAATCACCATCAAAACCATCATAGCCCAAAATCACCCCTAAAATCACCTCCAACCCACCTAAAAACCACCATCCCAAACCACCCCCTCAAACTCCCCATCTCTTTCTCTGCCGTTTCTCTCTCTCTCCCCCCCTCTGCTCTCTCTCAAACCGCCACCGCCACACCCCAAAACCCTTCTCTCTCTCTCTCTCTCT
>JAOTRH010138483.1:0-13903 GCA_034768845.1 Heliamphora exappendiculata | reverse complement strand
GGAGGAGGGGGGAGGGGGGGAACCAGTCCTATTCAAATGGTAATGGTTATGCATAAAATCCAGCAAATGTCTTGTCAGAACAAGGAGAGCAAAATGAAATGCATATTGTTAGTATAGTTGGCTATTTCCAGTATTCGACAAAACCACCAGAGTTTGTACTCCTTTTTGATTTATGTATGGTCGTATGGTCTGTCTAGTGTCTCCGCTCTCTTCATCGTTAGATCTTGCACCGGTGGACGTGCTAAATATTTTTCGGCAACCCCGACAAGGTATACGGCCTCACTTGTGCACAATCATTGCATGTTTAGTTTATATTCTGCATAAAATATCTTTTATATTGCATGCATGGCTCCTAGGGCTTGCTTGGGGCTTAAGATTCTCTGGTGCTTGTAGAGCGCTTAAGCGCCCTTAAGCGCCACTCTTCCAGTGAGCAGCGCTCGCTATTCGCCCTTTTGGCGCTTGAGCGCCCCTCTTGACGACCATTCCAGTGTTAAGCGCTCTTAGGTCGCTCGATAGGCGCTTGAGCGCCCCTCTTGACTACCTTTCCAGTGTTGAGCACTTTTAGGGCGCTCGCTAGGCGCTTGAGCGCTCAAGGTGCCCCTTTGTGTTCTAGTTTACGCACTTGACCCCTTTTTGGTTGAGAATTCAATACGCTCGCTAGGCGCTTGAGCGCCTGTGCGCGCTCGCAAAGCGCTTGAGGGTCCAAACCTTTTTCATCAACCAATCCTGATTGAGCTCTGTTTTTGCATTTACTCCATCATTTTTCTTCCATTTTGTAGCAACCTAAATGCATTCAATAGTGATTTCAAACACCTTAGGTTGTGTATTCTTCTTAAAAATCACAGTTTTTCATATACACTCATTTTCACATCATTCACACACTTGGTTGAGTTAACTCGGAGCCGTCATCAAACGGAGATCGGGTCGTTGTGCTCGTTGTTGCTATGGGATCAATGAGGTGCTCGGGGAGCTAAGTCAAGAAGCAGAGTTAGGTCTACATTGTGGTAATGGTTGTAATCCCTTCTTCGTTGTGTTTCTTGTAACCTTATTGATTCATAGTGGACTGTTGTGTGCTGATGCCGTGGTTTTTATCCCGGAGGTATACCCTAGGGTTTTCACGTTATATCTCCAGTATCGTTGTGCACGTGTTTTATTTCTTTGGTTTTTACCTTAGTTCTTAAAAGTTTCAAAACTTTCATTAAAAAGGAAAAACTAATTTTTATTGGCCTATTCACCCCTCCTCTAGGTTTAATCCTTAAAGCTTGCTAACTTTTTCACATACAAAAGGTGAACAAACTAAACTTTATTGGGGACAGCATATAAACCTGATCGTTACCAAAAACAGAAAAGAAGCTTGGAACAATAGTGCACTTTAGCAGCACGTAAAATGCTGGCATTGAGATGTTTTCCTGCAAGACCTCCCTCCAGCATCAACACTGCAGTAGAGTTTACTACCAAGTTTGGGGATAGATTGGTGGGGTTCCTCTATGACGCCAAAATATTGAACCACAATTGAGGGAACACATATTCAAATAGATGACGCAGTGAACCAAATCTTTGTATTCAAACTACTATTATGTGTATTGTCAAGATAATGACAATTGGTAATAATTTCCAGTATAACAGCAAAACATACAGAGGAGCGATTGCAAGTCGTGTAGCATGGATAGTTCCAAGCATCCAACGCCCAAGCACGAATCAATTCAAGCAGCTAATGCCAATTATAAGTCCCTAAGGTACACAAACCTGAACCACTGAGACCTGTGATCCATATGACACAACCTTTTTGGTGAAGTAACTCCTGTCTGTCAATCTTCTCAACCGAGCACTTGTGCCAAACAATGTTCGTCGGATTTCCACTAGTAGACATCTGGCAGATACTTTCCCCTAGTTAGATAATGAGTTAAAATTAGAATCTCATAAACCTGAGTAACAACCATCTACAGGCTGGATGATATGGTAATCATTTGACAAAATAATGTGATGATTTATAAGCCAAAGAATGAGTTATTTAAATCCTTTGATAAGGACATAGACCTAACTCAACAGATTTGAAGTATGGTCATTAGTGATTATAAAAAAGAAATTAAAAAAAGGGGGGGGGGGCTAAAAAGCTGTGATTTTTACAAGAGGAAGTATGTTGACAGAGTGCAAATGTTCAACATAAAAGGATGCCAAGCCAATCAGTATCCAATTGGCTGGTAATATTAAGTTGAGCAAGAGCTCATGTCTTACTACTAAAGGAGCTAGAAAAAAGATGAAAAGACTTTCCCACTACACTGCTGTAGCCATTAGGAAGTTTGATATATGTTATGGCTCGTACCTGACCAGATATTGTTCATACACAGGTTTTTTTCATATTGTTAACAGTTAAGAGTCATAAGCACTTTTTTAATACTGGAAAAGATCATTGGAAAACAATCTAGTGAATTCTTAGATATTTATACGGTACCTCCAAGTTGTGCTTGAGTTTTGAGAAGCTAAACCAATCTTGGAAGGTTTTACTTATGCGCATATAGCACGTGGCATCGATGATGGAAAATCAATATCTAGGTTACTGTTCACTTTTACATGGGAGATGTATCATGGCAGTTCAAACTGAAAAAATGTGTTGCTCTGTTCACTGCAGAAGCGAAGTACATTGCCACTACTTAAGCAGTGAAAGAGATGTTGTGGATGAATCAGTTTCTTCAAGAATTAGACCTGATGCAAAAAGAGAATGTGGTGCATTGTGACATATAGAGTCATGTGCAAGAATGTTACGTACTATTGTCACACTAAACTCATTGATGTTGAGTTGATGGGGTAGCAGCATATAAAGCTGGTGAAAATTCACTCTTAGAAGAAAACTACAAAAATGATGAAAAAGGTCATTGCAAGGGAGAAAGTCGAGCATACAAAGAGACCTTTAGTCCAATGATATGCGTATCACACTCCCAAATGTGAGGTGTAGGGTTCAAGCCTTGACAATAATAAGGTGTGAGATGCATATGTATTTGTTGATTTCAATTTAAAAAAAGGACACAAACTCAAGCTTTGGAAAGATATAGTTGTAATGGACCCCATGTGGGAAATTTTTCTTTTTGTAAGCGTTTAGTTTATACCCGAAAAAGAAGATATATATTGTATGCTCAATACACACCCCGTAGGGGCAAAAAACCCATGTGAGAAGTCATCGTGTTCCCACTCCAAGGTGAGGTAGAAAGGGAGAATTGTTAGATACATCATTAACCTCATAGTGGATATTTACGCTATACCATCATTCAATGCCATGTGTGCCAACACTTCCATACGTGCCATCACTCAATGCCAATTACCTCAAAGGCACAGTTTAAGATATTGCAAATCTTGATGCAGCATCTATTGCGGTTACGTGTGTCGTTGATGATGCAATTCTCTTCAGAATTTGCCTATAAATGGTTAAAGGATCAGTGCCTTTAGTGCATCCAATGCAAGAGTCGAGTAGAGTGACATGTGAAATGTCACTCAGTGAGAAATATTTCATCTAGCAATAGTTTCAAGTTTTTGCAAAACCTTAAAAGTGCTTGTATATACACAGTTTTACTGAAAAGAGAAATATCCAGGTTGAGTGAAGAGTGTGTGTGCGCCCACGGGTGAGTTGAGAGATATTATGTATCCATTATTTTTATGGTGTGGATTTCTTTTGCCGCATATATTTTCCCCTCTTTTATTTAGAGTGTTTTTCAGGCAACTTTTTGAGACCCATGCGTTTATTTATTTATCCTTTTGTCTGGTCTATTCTAATTTATTAACAGCGTATGCTTCAAAATAGGCCCCAATACTACTCGAATAAGTGGGGATACAGGATTATGGAGGCTCTATTTTTTATTTTTACAATCATTTTGCTTATTTTTCAATATATTATAATTTCTGTTGTGCTAACTGCTAAGTCTAATATGTGATTAATGTGTAATTTACTGTTGGTCGCTGATTACTTAACTTTCATCATAATGTGGATAATACAACAATAAATAGTGTAGAAATAATATTTTTTTACAAATGGATCTTAGTTGTATCTGCATTCTACTTTTTAAGTTTCGTCGTACTGTCGTAGATCATATCCACATACAGAAACAGTATCCGTGCTTCCAAGATTCTATTTTTTTTGTGTTCTTGGGAGCCCCGTTGCCCTACAAAATCTGGAATAGAAGCACATAAAAGTTCTTGAGGCTAAAAGTAACAACATTAGTCCACAGTTCGCATATTCACTTTTACGCGTCAAATAGATTGTTAGAAAAAGTAGCAATCAGAATACCATCAGAGTCGTTTATCAATACGTTTTCGTTTGTATTGGAGCCAGAATGGTGCAATACTCGAACGAAATCGGCTTTGCCATAGACATACGACATCTTAGAACCCTCCATTGCCTTAATCGGTGCGACAAAACTCCATCTCACGTCCTTACCATACCAATTACACGCCGCGAACTTAAAAAATCCTAACTTCGGCGACGTCGTGCCACCGTGATCAAACCCCAGCGACGAGCAGCGAATCAACGGTCGGTTTCCGAAGGCAATCATCTGTCGGTTGACTCGATATGGATTGAAGATGAAGATAAAGATAGTTCTAGATTTTGGTGAAAGGGATTTTACCTCCGACGGAGCGGTTCTGAAACGAAAGATCGATTTAGAGCGATGGAGAGAGATCGAGCGAGAGACGCGGTCGACGCTACGAGTGAGATCTTTTTGATTAGTGGTTTCAGATTGTTTCTAAATGTAGACATGCACGCACGTATCGATTTGTGTAGATTTTGTTGGGAAAGAAGAATGGTTACGGACATTGAAGCTCTGTTTTGTTGCAGAGAGAGAGAGGGGGGGACTGGGGAGTGGGCAGAGGAGGGGTGATTTGACATTTGAGTCCACCGCATTACCAACTAGCCAGAGATGGACATTTCACTATTATCCGATGCCGGAGGGGGAATGATAAAGGAGGTGGCTTCTCTCCAGTACCGTTGGGACTGCACCGGTACAGTTCAATTTTTTTAGGTCAAAAATAATTTCATTCATACGATGGGGCTGACGTATCTGCTAATGTTGGAATTGGTTATAATGGCAGTAATTGTGGCAGCAATCCTCGGATTTTGGTGTCTCAAATTCTTGATTATTTAAGAATTTGAGATTTTAAATTTTAAAATTTTAAAATTTTGAAACTTTAAAATTTGAAATCCTATAAGCCTGAAACTCAGGACACTGAGATCATAAAATCTCAAAATTTTTAAGAATAATTCTAAAACTCAAAATCACAGGAACTCTGAGACTTTAGAATCCAAGAAATTCAAATTTCAAAAAACCTGAGAATTCGAACTCCCAAACCTTAGGGTCTTGATCTTTTAAATCCTAGACTAGTGCTGGTAATAGAGTGAAAATATTGACGATGGTGACAGTGATGCGATGGTAATATAAAAAATATTTTTTGCTATAAAAAATAAAAAATACTTTCTACCAAAAGTAACTTATTTTTTATTAATTTAAAAAATATTTTTTATTAACTTATAATTTTTATCGTACCAAATACAAAAAAAAATTATAAAAAAAACATCGTCGAAACAAGCAGTGAATATGTTTTGTCCCTGTTTATTTAACTAATAAACATATAATAATTTACAATAAAAAATATTTTTGTATAAAGTTATTTCTAAAAATTAATTTTATTCTTATTTTTTAGTATTTGAATAATATTTAAAAAATATTTTTAAATAAAATAAAAAAATTTATAATTAAAATATGTTACTAATATTGTCGTTGTCATCACCATTATTGTCGTCGTATCGCTATTACTATTATCATCGCCACAACTATCTCCACCGCTACCACTACTACCATCATTACTATCGCCATCTCTACCATCACCTCTACTACTACAATCTCAAATGATTAATAATAACTCTTACGGTTCTTATCGTATATTTTATTTCAATATAACTAAATATTAATTAAAATTTTCATAATATACATAATTTTATTCCATAAAAATAAAATGTACGAAACTAACGTTATTATTTATTCCTAATTCCTATTATATCTAATCTCATCCAAATTACCACTGTGGCGTAATAATATTAAGCCTAGGATTGCTCATAGTTCCTTTTAGGCTGAGTAATTTGTACAAGTTATTGGCATTTGAATTAATTTTGGTATTTTTTTTTTCTAAGTTTCCTTCATCTTTTAATTAAAGATTTTTAATTTCTCGATTATGAGGACGCAAAATATAAAACTATTTGATAAAAAAAATTAAAAATCACTAAAGATAAAAATCAACTACATAAAATATACCAATATACCGATGTTCCAAATCGGCCTTATTTTTCATTCAGAAACGCTTGAAATTCTAAAGCTGATTCCAGAGCCACTGACTTTTTCATAATCCAAATGTTCTAAACTAAAATTTTAAGTTCACAATAACATCTTATTCTATCATATTTTAATGTATCAAATGTTGTAGCAAATTCGCAAACATTAATATTCAGTATGATATTTCCTGTATTTGTAAGTATACAGTGATTCATGCTTTGTGAAAAAACATTATCTTTAATTTGTTTTCGATAATTTTATGTTTTTCTATTTCTGGTTTTAAGTGCTTTTTCTATTCGCTAGCTGATAGAATTTCTGTAATGTAAAGAACAAACAAGTTAAAAACTTATCTTAATACTAAAAACTGTATCCATCATATTGTCAAAAGAAAAAAAAAATGAAAAATTAAAGAAAAAAGAGAGCAAGGAATAGCTTAATTGGAGAGCTCTTGTCTCGTCGGTAGGATTCGTTTCTTTCCACTCTCTCATCACTTTCCCGAGGAAAAAAAAAAGTGAAGAATTAACCTAAAGAGCGAGCCCGGTGGTGAAACGGAAGATCCTTTTTAATCACAATGACGTCCCCATTCCCATACGCTTCTCCTCCATACTCTGCACCCACTTTGCCTGGAACTGTGCTTTCAGAATTCCTTTTGGACGCCGAATTCGAACTCCGAAACGCGCTCTTCAACCTATTAATCAATTTTCGGCCAATACTACTCTTCTCAACCGCCGGACTCGGCCCATCAGTCGACTCTTCCGACGAAGAAGACACCCTAAATCTCTCTCTCCTTGTGAAAACCCCAAGGCTCGACGAAGAAACGGACCCCTTTTGTCCTCTCTCGATTTTGTTCTCCGAGACGTCGGAGCTGAAGCGGAAGCTGCCGGAGCGGCCGGAATCCGGTTCCTTTCTCCGATTCGAAGACTCGTGCTGGAGAAGCTTCTTCATGCCGTCAAGCTCTTTCTCCAGTGATTGGATGCGGGAGGCGGTGGCGTCCATTGACGCCTTGAGGTTGGCCGCCTGGCGGAGCGCGGCGTCGCGCTGGAGGATTGCTCCTAGAGTAGCGGCGGAGTCTTTGGAGCTGGGGTGGTGGCGGGTTGAGTGGTCGGCGGCGGTGACGACGGAGCGGCGGGTGTTGAGCTGCTCGACGAACATGGCTTGGACGACGAATCGTAGTGGCATCCTAGGGTTTTGCACCGCTTGCATGAGGAGCTGAGGCGAGAGCATGGTGCAGTCTATGGAATTGCATATTCGGATTTTCTGTTCCTCTGTTAGTTTTCCACCTTGTTCCTGCACACACAAATTCTTTTTACTTTTTTAGCATGAAAATCTTAATATAAAAATTATTTCGTTTTATGAAAAATGTATTGTATTGAAAGATAACTAGTTAAGAACCATGCTATATGCATGGAAATTGGAAGAAAAAAATGAAAAAAAGATATATGAATACATATTTAATTTTACAAATATATTTGCATTTAATATTTTGCATATAAATCAATAATATAGGTTTGATTGCAAATTTAGTTTGAGGTTAATCCAAACTAATATTCTCGAATCATATAAATCCTATTAAAATATGTATATACACGCATATTTAGGTAAAATAAATTTGTAAAAAACATAAACTATTAGATTAAATAATTATTATGAGATTCATAAATAAAAAGTAAAACGTATTTTTTAGATAACTATTGTCAATTGTCATTTATCGACCATTTTTGTTAAATTTCTATTAGATATTTTTATTTTTTTTACTAAATAGAATATAGAACAATTATATTAAGTTTTTGTTTCAAATTTTTGTTTCACTTATGAGTCATAGCTTTTATTTTCAATCGGTTCAAACTTTAAAACTTCTACGGAGCAATTTCTTTTATATGCACAAATAATATTTAAAATACATAAAATTGTACTTTCAAATTGAACAAATTTAATTTTTATTGGTTCGATTTACACTACAAGAAAAATGGTTTTTTGTGACAAAATCTAATGACGAATTATATTTTTTTCGTTAAAAGTAATATTTTAGCGAGAAAATATCAATTTTGTCACTAATACATATTTATTTTGTGATAAAATTTAATTTTTTCGTAAATTTTTTTTTAATTATTAGCGAGGAGAATATTTCGTCACAATATGTATTTCTTTTGTAATGCAATTTATTTTTTCTCGCAAAAAGGTTTTAAATTTTTTGTGACGAATATATTTCGTCTCAATATCTGCATTTTTAAGACGAATTTTATATTTTCATCACCAAATAATTTTTGATTATTTACTACGAAATAATTTGTCACCAATAATTAATTATTATGTGAGAATTTTAATATTTTCCTCACAAAAAATGTGCTTTTCATTATTGAGGATTAATTTTCATCACAAATTAATAATTTGGTGCGCAATTTTTAAAAGTAGAGAAAAAATTTTATTTGCCTTAATATGTCTCCAGCCTCCCGCCCTTTTCTTGTGCGAGTGCATCTTATGATCCCAATCAAACTAATTGATTCCAAATCCCTCACTTTCCCAAGTTCTTCAATCCGTGAGTTTTTTTTTTTTAATCTCTAGTAGCGTTTTTCTCCCCCACTATTCACTTATTGCGCCGTTGGTGCCGCACCGCTGCTGTGGAGACCCGACACGTTTTAATGAATTAATCTTATTATTGCAATTAAACTCGTAATATATAATAATAATAATAATAATAATGCATTCTGATGATAAATTGTGCACGTTATTGGCGGTTGGTATATTTGGATACTAGAGATATTAATTTATGATTAATGCCATGAGGTCTATATTTTTTTTATATAAATTAAATTAGAGGAATAAAATGGGATGGGTTTTATAATTAAACAAATATTTTTTTTAATTGTACGTTAAAAAACAAAATCTTCTAGATTTACTTAGAAAAGAAAAAAATAAAAATAAAACCCAATCCCAAAACATCCCAGCCCGGGCGCCCCTTTCTATTCCCCGTTTCTTCTCTATTTCGGCCATGGAGTCTAAGAGCTTACTCTAAGCTCTTTTTTTCTCTAAAATTGAGTACCTTTGTCACCAAACTGAACAACGCCATCTGGGATTCAGTAATTATAGAAAGAGAGCTCGCAATAAACCCGCAAAATGCCGAATTTCATGAGGTTCGAAAATCCTAGGGTTCCAAAAAGTTTGGAATTTTTGTCGTTTTTAGCTTCTATGAGGTAGGATTTAGACTAATTTTGATGTTTTGACATGATTTGTGTTGATTTGTGTTGAATTTGCGAGAAAATAGCGTTCGCTGTCAATTGCCTTATATTGTGAGGAAATATTTTGTCACAAATTTACTATTCGCAAAAGTAGTTTTTCATTTTTGATGCCGAAATAGCATTTATGACGAAATTTTTTGGTCAACAGTTCACTTCTTTTGTGACGAAATATATTTTGTGATGATTATTTTTGTCACCAAAGATGACAATAAATTGTCACAAAAATATCAAAAGTTTTAGTGATGAATTAAATTTTTATCACGAGTTACTTTTTGCGACGATCCTTTAACGACAAAAGTGGAGAGAATATTTTTTCGTCACAAAATCTATTAGCGATGAAATATATAAATTTAGAGACGAAATTATTTCGTCAATAATGATTTATTTTGTTGTAGTGTTAGTTAGGTTTAGTTTGGTTTGGTTCTACTAACTAAATAATTTAGTTCTTGATTTAAGAAATTAGAAGTAATCAAAATTAATTTGATCATAAATTTAATATGAAATTAAACCAAATCGATTCATGTGTTAACATGTCAACTATTATGGTTACAAATAGTACTAAGATTGTATTATAAATATAAGTTATGTTCTCTACTTAATTTATTATAATTATAGAGTTTAGGAATGAAATAAAGTAAATTTAGTAGTCTATTTATTATATCCGTAATTCCTTTTTTTCATAAATTATGATCTCTCCTTTTATAGAATGGTCATGATGAAATGGAATCTGAAAAACAATACCTTTTTTATTACTGATCTATAATGGCATATATACTTTTTATTTTAAAACTAAGAGTTTTGATTTAGTTTTCATATAACATGTTTAAAGAGTCAGTAGTTTTCATATATTTTTCCTTTGTATAAAAAATATTAACATATTGATTAAAGATAATATACTTTCATGACATGTATTTTTTTATAATTTAAGATTTTTAATTTTTTAGAAAAATTGCTTAGAAATTTTGGGCCTCAAAGACTTAACAATATTTTACTATAATAAATAGTACAGATAAATATTGTAGATTTATATGCTAAAACATTAAAAAAACTAATTTATATGCTAAAACATTAGAAAAACAAATTTGTATAAAAAAAAGTCAAACCCTTCTCACATAAACAAAAAAAGCCATGCTGATATTTCAAATACTATAATTTAAAAGCAAAAATATAAAAATATTTTACATATTTAAAAAAAACAAAAAATAAAAAAGTTACTATAAAAGATTATTCAAAATAATTTAATTTTTTTTATTTCTCTTTTTTTATAAAATAAGTAACAAATTTTAAAAGTTAAAATTTTTAAACATTCAACAAGTACTTAAGAAACATTTCCTTAGTTTCAAAGCCAAATAAAATCATTATTATTTATATTAACCCCTGTTAAGAATCTGTTGGGATACAGTGTGCACCTCAAAGTAAAAAACGCTGCTGTGCTCTTTAATGGACATAATTTTTAAATATATTTTTATAATTAGATTAATTTATCATTTATTAGATTAATTTTATTTTTGTATGAATAATAAATTTGATAAGATTTACGTAACATAAATAAATAAATAAATAAATTTAATCATAAAAATATATTAAAAAATTATTTCATAATTTAGTCGATGTCAAATTTAATATTTACCCTACAATTAAATACACAATTTACTTTAAATGGCCCAAAGTCGCTATCCACGAGAATTGTTTTTATACAAAACAAGACCTCTTAAATATTAACTATATTTTAAGCATATTTGTATACATGTAGGTGCAAACTATTATTCTACCTCCAAATGATGTGAAAATTTTATGCCTAAATTATACTAACTTTTCTGATCGTTTGAATTAAATACATTTAATTGCACACATTTAGTAAAATTATACCAACACCCTCTGACATTTAACGCTATTAACGGAATTAATTAAAAAATACATTTAATCCAAGCATTCTCCTGTAACATCTGAGCTCTCTGTTTCTAATCTCTCCCATTTCTTCGAGCTTTGCCATTGATCCGAGCTATCCCATTGATCCTGTAACATCCTGTAACATTTACCCCCATCGTCTCCTCCATCAACCTCCTGAAATCCTCCACTGGATCGTCGGGCTCCACCGCCACCAATTCGCTCTCTTTGAACAAAAAAACCTATTGCATCACCGCGCTTCCACCGCCGTCCACCTCCATTTCTTTCATGATCCAACTCGTGTCATCGTTGAGCTTGAAAAATAGCCTCTTTGACTACGCGCCACACACGATGACCTCCGCTGGCGACTCTACTGCCTTGGTGTCCTCCAACTTGGAGGAGAAGCACGATTCATTAGCTTCAATTCTCTTGTCTTTCATATTAATTTTCGATTCGTTTCGATTAAAAATGATTTGGCTATGAATTGATCCGATATTTTGTTATATTTGAGAATCAAAGCTAAAATTAGGGTTAGGCTATGCAGGATTTGATAAATCGATTGAGGGTTTTTGGTGGTGGCATTGGTGATGAATATAGGACCTTCTCTTATTGGGATAGAATTGAAGTTGGTAACTGATTTTTTATTTGCATCTTCAAGATTTTTGCGTCATGATGATACATACGTATTGATTGTGAATGTATCTTTGAATCAATTGATTGAGAGAATTATGGATGATAAAACACTTGGTCATGAGCGTGGAGTTAGTGAAGCAGTGGATTCAGTTGATTTGGGTAGTCGATGAAGTTATGAGAATTCGATCAATTTCACCACCACCACCACCACCACCTTCGCTGTCGCCACCATCGCCACTTCTTCCGTCACTCCTTTTGACCTCTCTGTGTTACTCGTCTGGATATTATTCTTTTCTATTTTGCCATATCTTATTCAAATTATCCCTACTACCATTTTCAATAGTCAAAAACTTGCATTCTTGATTTTGAATCTTGTCTACCTCTATTCCGTTTTCATACCTCTCATAAAAACTAAAAAAAAAAGGTCCCAACTTAGGGGTTGGGTTTTCCACTCGAACACTTAAAATGTAAATAATTTTTTTATTTTTAGAAATGATAATTTGATGATAAAAGATGACTCGTTGGGATTTGGTTTACTTGAGTCGGAGGTCATGAAGTGGAATGAAACGTTTTCGGGCACGTTGTGTGTCTCAGAATGGAATTTATAAGCAATAAATAGTTTATGGGAGGAATTAAAGATGCTAAACAAATAAAGAAATGAAGAAGACGAGAGAGAGATAGAATTTTTTAAAAATCGGAGAGATCATTGGAAATGTGTGAGGGCAAATATGGAAAAAAAATTATTTTTTACTGACATCATTAATTAAACGTGAGTTAACTAATTAAATTCTAATAGTGTGTGTAATACGAAATCAAACATCAAGGGGTGTTAATGTAATTTTTGCCAAACATACGAAATTAATTGTATTTGACCTAATTTTTAAAAAAAGTTAGTGTAAAATTTCTAATTTTTATTTATTCTGACTTATTCTGTTGAAGATAATGTTTATTAATATGGTGTAATTTATCCAATTTTTATTTATTCTGACATATTCTATTGAAGATAATGCTTATTACTTTTAGCATTTTAGGATGACAAGTTTGAAGATATAATGTTTATTACTTTTAGGCTTTTGAAGATATTAGTTTGAAGGTATAATGTGTTCGTTTGGCAATTTGGCTTTAAGTTAATTTTTTTATTTTAAGTCATTTTAAGTTAAAAAGTTAAAAATTCGTTTAATTAAAAAATTATTAACTTTTAAGTCACCAAAAAAATATATAAGCCGAATGTGACATTCTAATATTTTCATTCAATCTAAATGAGATTTTGTCAGATAGTAAAGCCAAAAAATTAAAAAACTAATAATGTAAAAGTTGGGAGTTAAAAAACGAACTTTTTTTGCCTTTTGAACTTTAAGCCAGAAAATTAAAAAGCCCCAAAAGCCAATTTTAAGCCGGTTTGCCAAACGAGCACAATGTTTATTACTTTTAAAGCCCGATTGGTAACTAACTTAAAAACTAATTTTTTTACTTTTTTAGCCAAAAAACTAAATTAAGTTCAAAGTAGCTTGTTTGTTAGCTTAGCTTTTAAGTTAGCTTTTTCAAAGTTAGTTGTTTAAATAAAAAATTTGTATTTTTGCTTTTTATTTAAAGTTGATTTTTTACTATTTTACCACTACCAACTACATATAATTGGTAGAAGTTTGATTTGAATATTTTTAGAATTTATATTTTAATTTGACTTATTGACTTTTTAACTTTTTTATTTTTTTACTAGACGGACAAAATTAACTTTTCGCATTTTTAGCAAAAAAGCTAAAAAAGCTAAGTTGCCAACGAGGCCCATAGCCTTTTAGAGATGACAAGTTTTTTCATTTTTTCGTCCCATTATATTTT
>JAOTRH010138472.1:0-13903 GCA_034768845.1 Heliamphora exappendiculata | reverse complement strand
AAAGGGTCCATGAGAGTCATGATGTGCAGGAGGAGAATCAAGATTAATGGGTATGGATGGAATGTCTTGAGAGGCACCGGGAGGAGTCCTTGTAGGAGCAGTGGTATCTATACGAATGGTGGTCGGCCATTAGGGTCAACCCAGTATATCTTGGTGTCGACACAAATTTATCGAGAGTTAGGGAGCCAATTGGTGTCGACACTGAATAGAAAGGGGTCGACACATTTTCTCGCAGTGCCACTTCTATACAGTTTTGAGTCAATACTACACACATTTGTGTCGACACTTTTTCAAGTTGTGTCAACACTTTTTCACATTTAAGAAAAAACATCAACCACTTTGAAATGCAATAAAAAAACATGGTTAGTATGACATATAAATCATCAATTAGAAGCACATAACATACCAAGTTCTCTTCTTATATAGCATATTCTTTCTTCATCTAAAAGTTTTGTGAAAATGTCAGCTAATTGGTAATCGGTGTCTATAAATTCAAGTTTAATGTTTTTTTTTTGCACATGATCTCTTATAAAATGATGTCAAATCTCTATGTACTTTGTTCATGAGTGTTGTATAGGATTCTTGGATATATTGATTGCACTAGTATTATCACATTTGATAGGAATATGATCTAAGTGAAAACCATAGTTTTCTAATTGTTGTTTCATCCATAAAACTTGTACACAAGAGTTTCTAGCTACAATATACTCTGCCTCGGCTGTAGACAAGGCCACTGAATTTTGTTTCTTGCTAAACCAAGAGATTAGTGAGTGTTCTAGGAATTGACAAGTACCACTTATGCTTTTTTTATCTACGTTGCATTCGGCAAAATCAGCATCCGAGTAACCAAATAACTCAAAGGTTATTCTTCTAAGATAAAATAATCCTAAATTTTGTGTTCCTAAGATGTATCTAAGGATGCACTTAACAATGGTCACATGTGATTTCTTTGGATTAGATTGAAATCTAGCACACATGCATACACTAAACATAATATCAGGCCTACTAGCAGTTAAATATAAGAGGGATCTGATCATATCTTTATAATGCTTTTCATCCACTGATATGCCATCTTCATCTTTATCAAGTTTCGTTGTAGGACACATTGGAGTTCCCATAGGCTTTGCCTTGAGCATGTCAAACCTCCTCAATATGCCCATCGTGTACTTAGCTTAATTGATGTAGATTGCTTCTCGAGTTTGTTTGATTTGGAGTCCGATGAAGTAGTTGAGCTCACCTATCATGCTTATTTTGAATTCTCCCTACATACACTTAGCAAAGTCCTTGCAAAAAGATTCATTAGTTGCACCAAAAATTATATCATCTACATAAATTTGTACAATTAGCATGTCACTTCCTTGAGACTTGATAAAAAGGGTGGTATCTATTTTTTCTCTTGAAAATTTATTTTCAATCAAGAATTTAGTAAGCCTTTCATACCAAACTCTTGGTAATTGTTTTAAACCATAGAGAGTTTTGATAAGTTTGTAAAAATGATTTAAAAATTTTGAATTTTCAAAACCAGGAGATTGTTTCACATAAACTTTCTCAGAGATAAAATTATTCAAAAAGGCACTCTTGACACCTATTTGATAGAGTTTGAAATTTTTAAAGCATGCAAAAATAAGCAATATTCTAATGGCTTCAAGCCTAACCATAGGAGAAAAAGTCTCATCAAAATCGATGCCTTCTTCTTGATTGTAACCTTGGGCTACCAATCGAGCTTTGTTCTTAAGAACTACTCCATTCTCATCTATTTTATTTCTAAAAACTCATTTTGTACCAATAATAGAGTGTTCCTTAGGTCTTGAGATTAAAGTCCAAATTTTATTTCTTTCAAATTGGTTTAGCTCTTCTTGCATATCCAAGATCCAAATTTTATCATTTTTGGCTTTTTCAAAATATTTTGTTTCAGTTTGGAAAAGAAATGCTAAATTATCACAAACATTATGTAGAGAGGAACGAGATTTGATTCCTTGAGATGGATCACCAATGATTAGATCTTTCAGGTGACCATGCACGTACCTCCACTCTTTAGGTAATTCTGAATTTTTTAAAATTTCAGACTATGCAATCTGCTGAGCTGCATTATGGTGAGAATTTGAAGCTTCCTCTTGATTTGGATCTTTCTTATCTTTGATGAAAATATCTTCAACACATTTTTCTATATCTAAAAGGTTATCTTCACAAAAAAATTTGACGAACTAATGTTAGTTTCATAAAAAATAACATATATAGATTTTTTAACAACTATGATCCTTTTGTTGAAAACTCTATATGCTTTGCTAGATATAGAATATTTAAAAAAAATACCTTCATCAGATTTTGCGTCGAACTTGCTCAAAAATTCTTTGTTATTGTTTAAAACAAAATATTTGCACCCAAAAGCGCAAAAATAGCTGATGTTAGGTTTTTTTCTATTCCATAGCTCATATGGGGTTTTCTCGAGAGAATCTCTTATCATAATTCTGTTTATGATAAAAATAAGGGGTATTGACAGCCTTGGCCCAAAAATATCTTGGTTGATTATTTTCACAGAGTATGGTTCTAACCATTTCTTCCAATGTCCTATTCTTTCTCTCAACAACTCCATTTTGTTGAGTGGTTCTAGGTGTAAAAAATTTAGGGTTAATGCCATTTTCATCACAAAATTTTTCAAAATCTTTATTTTCAAATTCTCTACCATGATCACTTCGGATACTTATGATTTGAAAATCTTTTTTATTTTGAACTCTCTGAGACAGTTTTGTAAAAGAGACAAAGGTTTTATCCTTACAAGTTAAGAATAGCACCCAAGTGTATCTAGTAAAGTTATCTACCATAACAAATGCTTATATCTTGCCTCCAAGGCTTAAAGTCCTTGTTGTACCAAATAAGTCCATATGCAATAGTTGTAATGGTCTAGAAGTTGAAAACTTATTTTTAGAATGATAATAACTTTTAATTTGTTTGTCTTGTTGATATGCATCACACACTTTGTCTTTTTTGAATTTGATTTGGGGTAACCCAATCACCAATTTCTTTTTCAAAAGTTTAGAAATTTAGTTCATGTGTGCATGTCCAAGCCTTTTATGCCATAACCAACTATTATCACTCAAGACGGCTAAGCACTTTGTGTCATTCTTATAAAGATTATTTAGAGTAAATGTATAAATATTTTCATGCCTATGACCTTCAAGAATAATTTCGTTATTGGTTGAATCTTCAATAACACACTTAGTATAATCAAACACAACTTTGTAGCCTTTGTCACAAAGTTGGCTTATGCTGAGAAGGTTATGTTTCAAACCATTAACAAGTAAAATATTTTTAATAGAAGTGGAAGAAATTTTACCAATGCAGTCAATTCCTATGATTTTTTCTTTGCTATTGTCTCAAAAAGTCACAAATCCACCATCTTTTGGCTGAAGAGATGCAAACATCGATTTGTCGCCTGTCATGTGTCGTGAATAAGCACTATCGAGATACTATATCCCCTTGTTGAATGAGGATTTGAGACATACCTGTAAGGAGAATAAAGTTTTGATATTTGATACACAAACTTTCTTGGGTCCTTTGATATTAGTTCCTTGAGGATGTGTTCCTTTAAGAACCCAAGCATTTTTTACAAAAATATTAGGAGATTTTCTGTATGGGCAGTGTGTGACAACATGTCCATTTTCATAACAGTGAAAACATGTGGCATTTGAATGATTTGATGATGCCTTGACAAAAATATTATTTAAGAATTTTTGTTTCTTCTTGGGTTTATAATCAATTTCAATTTTTTCAAAAACACATTTTTGCATTTCAAGAAGTTTATCCAAATTTTTTCTTTCCTTGAGTAAACTTGTAAACAACTTTTGTAAGATTCACAACTTTTTCATTCAAAATCTTGTTTTTATTTTTCAGATCAAAGACTTGTTTCGTCAAAACAGATTTTTCACTTTTTAAAGTCTCTATATCAGTTGAGGAGGAAAGAACTAATTTTTTTAAAATAAAATTCTTAGCACCTAATTTTCTCAACTCATCATGCAAATCTTCAAAAATATTTTACAATTCATCTAAGGAAAAATGGTTAGGAGTTACCTCATCAACTTCTCTGACCATAAGACAGAGATTAGCAACTTTATTTTCTTTCTTTTCATTCTGAGAGCTGCTGTCATCGCTTTCGCCCCAAGCAACTATCATGGCTTTCTTGAAGCCTTTCTTGAATTGCTTCTTGAGCTGAGGGCATTCAGCTTTGACGTGTCCAGGCTTCTTACATTCGTAGCCGATTATCTCATTCTTCTTGTGATCTGCTTTGAATCTGCTAAAATCACCTTTGAACTTGTTTGGCTCTCCCTTGTATCCTTCTTTCTTGAAGATTTTTCTTTCTCCTTGTTTCTTATTTCTAAGAAACTTATTAAACTTCTTTGTGATGAGAGCCATGTCTTCATTCTCATCACTTGAGGACTCTTCTTTAGATTCTTCATCATGAGTTGAAGACTTGAAGACAATGCCTTTCTTCTTTTTATTGTCTTTCTCATAATCCATCTTAATGTTCATCTCATGGGTCATGAGAGAACCAAGAAGTTCTTCTAAACTGAGTCTGTCCAGATCCTTAGCTTCTTGAATCGCCATGACCTTAACTTTCAAACTCTTTGGCATACACCTCAGAATTTTTTTGACCATTTATGCATTAGTGTAAATCTTGCCAAGAAATTTCAATCCATTTATAATATCAGTGAAGCGAGTAAACATATCAAAAATTATTTCATCATGCTTTATTTTAAATAATTCATAATTATGAACAAGCAGACTAATTTTTGACTCTTTCACTTGATTGGTACCCTCATGGATAACTTCGAATCTATTCAAAATTTCTTTAACGGTGTCACAAGTCGAGATCTTATTGAACTCGTTTGAGTCAAGTGAGCAGTAAAAGAGATTCATAGTTTTAGCATTTTTTTGTATCTCCCTTATGTCAGTTTTAGTCCATTCGGCTTCAGGTTTAGGGACAGCAGCCATTTAACAGTTTTGGTGGGTCTTTTGGGTTCATTTATGATAACCCGCCAAAGGTCGTAATCTACGACTTGAATATAGATTCTCATTCTAGCATTCTAATATTTATAATTTGTTCCATTGAACAAGGGAGGTCTATTGGTCAATTGACTTTCGAATTAGATAGGTCCGATGCTAGTGGTTGCCATATGAAGCTCTTAAACTATTAAGTCAAAGACAAGAGCCCGAGCTCTGATACTAATTGTTAGATCTATGCAACCCAATAGGAGGGTGAATTTGGTCTTTTAAAAAATAAATAAAAATTTAAAAATATTTTCTAGAAATCTTTTAATATTGCAATAAGGCAAGATAAGCAAATATGAAATCAATGCACGTATCAAAAGATGAGAGATAGAGAGATAGAACCAGACACTAGAGATTTATAGTAGTTTGGTTTTATCCTAGCCTGCCTCCACTCTTCAAGATCTCTCTTGAGTATTTTCACTATTAAGAATACTTCACGGGCGTATTCCAAGCCTTTACAATCTTCAAGACTTCGCTTGAATGATCTAAATGTTTAAGAGTTCAAGAAAATTCTATAAAAACAAACTCATATTTTCTTCTAATCTCTCTTGAACTCTTATTTGATGAGTTTCACTCACTCACTCAAAGGATAAAGGATGACTCACCATTGATTACAATAAATGAAGAGTATTAATGATGAACTCTCACTCTCTTTACAGAAATAATTTATAATAAATGAAAAGGTAAAAAAAATGAGGAATAAGAACTGGAGCTACAGCAATAAATGTGAGTTTGAGATTTCTGAGATTGATTTGAGCAATAGAAAGTGAATGCAAGTCTCCAACCTTCTTAAATGCTGAGAAGTTACTCCTTATATATGTTCTTGTGTATTCATGACCGTTGGAGGTAGGTGAGATCAATAAATGCCAAAAATTCAACTGTTGAGATCTGTCGCGATTTGAATTTTCGTCGCCGATGTCAACACTAAGACCTTTGGTGTCGACACAAAGTGTCTAGGGCAAGGATCTTTAAGTGGTTAGGTCGACGTGAATTTTCTGAAGGGTCGACACGAATTTTCTGAGGGGTCGACACAATTTCTTCATCCTACCTTCTAACATTCTGGTGTCGACACATTTGAATCTAGTGTCAACTCGTTTGAAATTTCATCATCCGGAGGAACCATTTTGTGTCAACTCAACTTGCTTTTGGTGTCGACACTAATTTCTGCAAGAAGCCTCGGTTATTTTGTGTCGACTCATCTTCAATTGGTGTCGACTCAAATGAAAACTTCGCAATTCGAGAGGAGGCGCTTTGTGTCGACTCATGTCTTCTTTGGTGTCGACAGTAAATTTGGTAGGCAGGCTCGGGACTTTTGTGTTGACTCATCCTTAGTTGATGTCGACTCACAAAGTACCTCAAAATTTACAGGTAGCCTCAGTTGTTTTGTGTCGACTCAAACTTTTGGATACCAAAAGTGAGGATCACTTTTATGTCGACACAGAATTAATTTGTGTCGACTCAAATTGAGTCCAGAGAGCTTCGGCTCTTTTGTGTTGACACAAAATTTGTTTGTGTCGACACTAACGTTTTGATACTTGAAGATCAATTTGTAAAAAAGGTTATGGTGTCAAACTATTTGATTAATGAGTGTTGACACACGTGATAAGTTTCAAATATACTTTGCCTTAAAAGTATTTGACTTAATTTTTAATTAAGATCAATACGAAATATTCTTATTAAGAATGTTTTAAGTGTTTAAACCTTTTTGAAATATAAATTATTTTTTTTGGCTAAGATATCAACTTTAATTGTTCAAAATGTGTTAACACTTTCATTTTGAAAATATAAAATATTATCCATTTAAATTCATTTATTCTTAGAAAATGAATTATGAAAATCATCAAAATCAAATTAAAAAACCCTTGAGTTAACAGAAAGTTAATACATATGTATTTTTTAAATCACCGAGCATCTATCTTGTTGCGTGATATTTCTCCCAACAAGTGACAATATTCCCAAATCACATTGTCCATCTAATGTCTTGATGTAACAACATTTAGCATGATCTATGAATGACTTTTAATATTGCATCACATGAATTATTGAATTAAATTAATGGAATACTCAATATTTACCTAATTATTCAAAAAAAACAATATCTCTACCTACAGAAAGACCAACTACAAAAAGTTCATAAAAATCGACCAATGCATTTTTTTTGTGATTGGCTTCTATGCATAAGTTATTTTTGCACCTGGGAATATAAATACTTTCTATTCACAAACAAAGAAAGATTGAACTGAGCCGTCTGAATTTCTTTACTCATCGAGATATTTACTAAGGATTTTGTGCATTTACCCCAAACTTTGTCAATAAATTGATGAATTTTCGTAAAGTCGAACTTATGACCTTCAACTAAACACTCCCCACAACCAAAATCTTGCTTTTCTAGTTAAAATCTAACTTTTTTTCACCCTTTGTTCTACTCTTTTTTTCTACGACTTGCATAAAAGCTTTATTTTTTTACAAGTAATTCATCTGAATTCTTTCATAACTTATCCTACATACATGCATTTGTATTTTGGCTAGGAAGCTTATGTTTCGGAAATTCGTTGTTCTTCTTCTATCTCATTGTATTAAAAGCTATTGAAATGATAAAGAGAGAGAAATATCAAATATGATGAATTGCCTTCAATTCAATACAATACAATTAATTCCTAGACTTGACGACATTTGGGTTTTAACTATGGTGCACATAGATCGATTTGATTTTGTTTCGTACTAAATTTAAAATTAAATGAATTTTAATCGATTTTAATTTTTTAGACTCAGAACCAATTCAATCATATTGTAGAATCAAACCAAACCAAACCAAATCAATAAAAAACAGATTAATTCGGTTTGAAACCACGGTTCTATGAATTTTAAAAATCACTTTGCGCGCATGAAAAAAAATTACTATGTATAAATTTTAAAAATTAAAATGAATAATAAATAAAAACTAAGACTCATACATTATAATAAAAATATGAAATAAAAATTTAAATAATTATTTTACAGTCTATTTAGCAAAAAAATGACAAATATTTAATAAAAAATTCATAGAAATAAATGGCATATAACAAATAAATAATAATTTATTGACTCATTTTTTCTAATTTGTCAAACTAAATTTTTTTTCTATATAAATCTTACAATAATTATATATATAATCTAATAATTAATATTTTTTATTTATATATATATATATATTTAATTTTTGGATTAATTCGGGTTAATCCCATACTAACTCAAGAACCGAACTAATATTATCGATTTGCCTTTTTTGATATCCAGAACCAAATTAATTACTTATAAAAATCAAACCAATCCAACCCATTAAAATTGAATTGATTTAATTTTTAAATTTCTCGAATCTCTTGTCACCCCTAGTTTTAACTTTAGTAGTTAATTAAGGCAGCTTCCACATTTTCAATTGTCCTCCACCATGTCCCTCTCTTAGGCTCTGTTTGGTTTTTTTAAAAACTTAGCTTTTTGGCAAAAAAAAAGCTTTTAAGCCATACTATTTGATTTTTCAAAAAAAAAAAAAACTTTTTTTCATCACTTAATCTAAGAAAAAAAAAATCATATACACATCCCAAATACGTTAATCTTTTTAAACTAAAATTATTATAATAATTTCAATTAAAAAAGTCAATTCTCCTTACAAAAATAAAATAATTCTGTCAATATCTTAAATACTATAATTTAAAAATAAAAAATAAAGATATATTAAAAAATTTACAAAAAATCAAAAAATTAAAAAAATTACTATAAAATTTTATTTTAAATACCTCAACTTTTTTTTTTAATACAAAAATTTAAATATTCTTTAAAAGTCAAACTTTTTATAGATCTCAAAAAAGCCTTTAGTGAAGTCCATCAATTTTGGGTTGTTGTTTGGGCGTTACACACTTTAAATCTTCATTGATATCCATAAAGCAATGTTTGTCCAGATCAAGTACTGAAGAGAAAGTAATGCCCCAACCCCCAACAAAAATAAATTCCCACCAAAACTTTTGAACTTCAATCATGGAACTAACTTTCACTTTTGTCTTAGATTTTTATTTTCTTGCGTATTTTTATCTATTGTTTTTTTATTTTTTTTCATCTTTCGGCTAATATTTTTTTAATTTTTTTTTTCAAATCCTCTTAATGGGAAAAATGATATCAAATAGATTAAAAAATATTTACAAAAGACAACTAAATTGACTTTAGAGCAGGCACCATAATTATATGATCAATTTAGAGCAGGCAATTCCTTTTTTTGGTTCTGAATGTGATGTACAAACATTGATTCATCTCAACCAGAATCAAACAAACTTCTATGGAAAATTATAACACATGTTTTGCTCTCTTCTTCTTCATTTTTTCTCCCGTAGTTGAGCGAGCGTCTCGTCCATCAAGCCAACCCTTGATCTTTTGGCTAACATTGAAACAATAAAAAACAAAAAACAAAAAAAAAAACACACACACACACACAAATTTCAAGTGGGTTTCATATCTTGAAACATAAAAGACCATAGTGGCTGAACACCATTACCCCCATCCATCTTCTCCTTGCCATGGTGACTATTGTTGACCTTAATTGGGCTTGAATCCCTCACATCACAAGGCCATGACAAATCTGGGCTCTTGTTAGGAAACAAAAATCTATCTTGCACTCTCCCATCCAGTGGGCCCGATGCCGTTGGGCTTTTGTTTATGGACATTAGCCGGCTCGGTTTTTCGTCAAGTGGGCCAGACACACATACGCGGCTCCGGTTTGTGACCATCATCAATCTCTCCTGCACTCTCCTGTCCATGGGTCCAGACCACATTGGGCTTCTATTTGTGACCCTCACCTTTTCAATATTGAACTCCTTTGAACTGCTTTGTTTCCTTAGTGCTTCGCTCCAATGGGTTCGAAACTGAGTTGCCTTGAGCCCGGCTGCGTGGGCCGTCTCCCCCAAAAAAGCCCGCTTTCCAATGCTCTTGGAAATGCACCTCTTAGCTCTGTTGATTGCCAAGAAGAGGCTCAAACCGCGGTGTGGGCTATCGCCAACCTCTTTCTTGACAAGCTTGAGGATCTCTAACCTGTGTTTGGCCACGGATATTCCCATGCTCTGGAGAAACTCGTGGTTGAAGAATTTCTTGTCCTCCTCTTCAAGCTCATTTCGGAGGAACATAAGGCCATACTCGTACACGAGGGAGCGGTCCATGCCGGTTTTCGACAACCAAGAGAACCAATAGTCCATATCTGGATTCTGACTGATGATGATCTTGCTTTGAAACTTTGGTGTTTGCATTTCATATTGCCCTTGAAGAACATATATAGAATATGTATATATGGGTTGGGCTTAAAAGGAGGTGTCATTTTCTTACTCCCCTCATTATGGGATTGAAATGGTAGCTAGCTAAGATAGAAAGTGCAGCACCAGCATTGAAAACTTACAGCTACAAGCCTTGTGTTAATGTGACTCTTAAAATGGATTATAAATGTCAGAAAACTTGTGGCAAATTCAGAAGCCAACACAGTAGGAGTAGGTGCACTATTCCAAACACAACAAAGTTTTTAAAATAGATTATAAATGTGAGGGAACCTGTGGCAGATTCAAATTAAAGCTAACATAGTGGAAGCACAACTCCAAACAAAATACAGATTATTTTCACATTTAAGCACAATAGGATTATAATATAATAAGCGTATAAGAGGTCAAAATACAACAGAAAAAAAAATATAAACGTATAATTGGTATTTTTCCCTTTTTAGTGAGCACAAATACAATAATAGGAGAAAAACTTAAAAATATAAAAGTACTAGATCCTAACTGGTATTACGTTATCTTTGCTCATGAATGATTTACAATAAAAATATAAAACTGATAGGTGAGATTTTAAGCATTTCGGGTGTTTGGCAAAGATACTGCTAGTAGTTTTTAACTTTTTAGTACTAATTTTAGTTATAAGTTATAAGTTTTTTCAAATACTCACAGCTTCTGCTATAATTTGTAATTACTTTTTCTTCTACTTTAATTACAAAATACAATTTTTACCAAATACTTACAGCTTCTACAACAAGTTACAATCTAAAAGCTATTAGTTTTGGAAATATCAAACACCACCATAAGGTGGGTACAAATTCCCAGGGGCCTTAATTGAATTTGAAGGAACTGTTAGGTGTGCAATCATTTCCTTAGCTATGCAACCACCTTTGTTTTAATAGTCCCTCAGCTAATTCCATAACTTGTTTTTACAACCCCAACTACTAGACTTACTACTAGAGAACTGGTTTCATAACACACGATTTGGGGAAAAGAAGATATTCATTCATTTGGGAAGTTCCTTCTGAATATTTTTCTGAAGATTTTGCTACAAAGATGAGGGATTGAAGAAGCTTGAGCCAAAGAACTATGGTTAACTGGACTGTCATACTTGGGTTCAGTGTTGCAATAATATGAGATAATTATTAGATATTTCCAGAGTATCACGTGTCATTATTTATGTGGTATTTTGATAAATAAAAATGTGTGATGCACAATAAGTGAATCGGCAAATTATTAGGCATTTCGAAAATATCATGTAGACGATGACAAGTGGTGTTCTCGATAAATAAAAATACTTAATATACATTAAGTGGTTACTCTTGTCTCTTACTTATCCAACAAAAGTGAAGCCACATTGTTTCACCCAGAATATTTTTCGCTACGTCATTAGATAGCAACACCACATAAGTAATACCACATGATACTTTGAGACTATTAAATAATTATTTAAGTGAATCACTTTTATTTCTTACTTACTTAACAAAAGTGAACCAATATTAATTTACAAGTGTTTTTCGTTAAATGCTTGGATAAGAGCTTCGCGTAAATAATACTACATGGTGCTTTGAGTGTACTAAATAATTACTCTAAAATGTAATGTTGTTTCCAAATTGGTTTTTTGTTTTTCTCCACATGATTAAATGTGAGCATCACATTAACAATGGTACTCCAAGAATACATAATGATTAATCTGAAATGGGATGTTGTTCCTACCTTGGTGTTATATATTGTTGGTGTTATATATTGTTCTAGTTGTAGGTCACGCTAAGGAAATTATTTATGTAAAAAATTAATTTGATTGGATATCGATTGTGAAAAGAATGAATTTAGCATTGGATTTGAAAAAAATTAATAGTTTTACTCTCAAAATTATATTTATCATTTATTTTTTTATGAGCAATGTAATTCGATTATTTCATTTATAATATCTGATTAATTTAATTTTTTTATCCGTATGATATTTTTGATAAGCCCACAATATAATAATTCAAATTGCTAATGTGGACTCGGAAATGGACCACATGTGGCCCAATGGACCGTTCAGTCCCATTTTCGGACTTGAAAGAAATCGTTTACCTTAGTCAATTACTATTGGTTTTAAACCTTGCCGGCCACAATTAAGATTTGAAGTTCAATTTTTGGTATTTAAGCTCTTAAAGATTGTTTAACTAAAAAAAAAATTAAAAAAAACTCTCAAAGATTGTTAAATTTAGCCTATATTTGGCTTGACTTTTTTGGGAGGTTTTTTACTTTAAAACCTCTTAAGAAGCCCATTGGTTTGTTGGCCTAAGTTGACTTTTTAAATATATTTTTATATTTATTTTTTTATTAAAAAAAATTAAAAAGTCAAAAAATAAAAAAATTTACAAAAAAAACTAGTCCAAACACAAGCTTAATATTCAGAAAAAATTATTATGGGGTTATGCTACTCAGGCATGGTTTCAAATGTCTGAGGGGCTGGCTAGAGGGTGTCTAGTACTATTGAAACCTAGTTTTTTTTTTTTTTTTAAAGTTTGATCGATCTATTTTAGAGGCGCTACAATTTTATAAAAAAAAAATTTTGTGACTTATTCTTTGAGTATTTATATTTCTTGCTTCTAGTTAGAGTTTCAATTCTTGTACTGTATTAACTTTTCTGAAATCGCTGCAATTAACTTCGTAAACATAATTTTAGGTATGAGTAAATCATATAAATTGTGTTTGCATTGTTATTTTTATTATTGTTTTCAATCAACTAGGTCTGTGTGATTTGTCTTCAATTCCAGTGAAATATACTTGTCATATTCATTTGTTTACATGACTAAAAAAAAAAAACAATCTATATTAATATAATAAAGGAACTCATGATTTGGTGAAGTTTTTGTGACTTTTTAATTTACTAAAATTAGTACCATAGTAATTTATTATTTTCACTATTAGTGTTCTTTTTTTAAAACCGTAATAAAATTCTAAAAAATAAAAATAATTATTATAAATTCTCAATTATCTCACAATTATTCTTATATAGTCCATGCATGCGTAGGAACATAGTATTATTAGTAATATAGTATGGTTATGGCGGGTGGATGATGAATCACTTCTCATTTTATTTAGGAAAAAAAAAAAAGGAGAATCCGATGCAACAAAAACTTTATTATGAACAAATAGCTGAATACAGATAACCTAAAAGTCCAACAACAAAAAAAACAAGAAGATGGCCTGAAAAAAATGGTGTAAGAATTAATGATAAATTCTAGAAATAAGGGTTCTCTTTTTTTAGTGGATTAAGAAATTTATTTTGAAGCTGGGCTGTTTGGCATAATTAAAAAAAAAAAATCACTGGCCTTGTTTTGCCTTTTTTATAAGAAGAAAAACCATATTTACAATTCAAATAAGCTTAAAAGTTATTGTACAAAATGACAATAATGTTCTTAATAAAAAATATACAGTTTTTTTCAAAAAGTAAAAAAAAAGGGAGAGAGAGTGAGAAGAATATATATATATATATATATATATATATATAATATATTTGGTAGTTAAGTGGAGATATGAGACCTAAGGATAGAACACTGGGAATATGCGGGATAAAGATA
>JAOTRH010138461.1:0-13904 GCA_034768845.1 Heliamphora exappendiculata | reverse complement strand
TTGCTGGTGACTATTTTTCAACTACCGTCCTAAAAATTAATACCAATCTAAAAGAATTCGCAATTAAAAAATAATCACAAACTGTTCCCAGTCAAAAACACTAATTTAGTTGCACTGCAACATAAACAATGGATCTGCTAGGCTGGATTAGCTATCTTTTCTAGAAAAAAAATAATAGTGAAATGCCTTCTGACATTGTAGGTGTTGTTAGCTCTTGAGAAGAGTTTAACCGTGTGCTTATTATATATATATATATATATATATTTTGGAAAAATTTAGAAATTTGGAGCATAAGTGTACTAAAGATTTTGTCAAACTGCAACAAGTTTTTTCAATCTGTCACGTGCAAGTCAACAAGCCCGTAACAATGAAATAACTTAATTTAGCCTTTCCTGCTTGCTATGTCAAAATGTAAACGAGTCTTTCTTTTCTCTTTGATTCCTATTTTCTCGGTCCTATTGGAAGATGATAAAATGTTACTGTCGGCTACTTATTATGCTTGTCGACTACACATAAAACTTATATTAATCAATTAAATTTAATCAATGGCTAATTGAAATTGAAAATTAATCAAAATTAGAATAACAAAAATTACCAAGAATCCAAGATTGCAAGGAGCAAAGAGAGTGAGCTTGGAAAACGAGTCTAGTATGAGAGTGAGGTAGCATCTACTACGAGGGAGCCTAAAAAAAAGGGAGCTATTTCTCCATTTGACAATGTATCGATCCTTGAATCCTGATGATTATGATTTTTGTGAAGCTCATTATAATTGTATATATTTATTATAAAAAATTTATTAAATGTTTATTTAAATTTTAATTTTGATGATTTTGATTGTGTATTTGATAATGTAGTTTGTCCATTGATAATAATAATAATTATTATTTTTATTTTAGTTACAAATTATAATTTTTACCAAATACTCATAAATTCTGTTATAAACTACAATTTATAAAATATTAATTTTAATAATATCAAACACCACCTATAATATTACATAACTACTTAATAATTATCCTTCAAATGTTTTTTTAGTGGTTGAAAATCATATTTGTCAAAGTATTAATTTTTGAATTATATTGTACATATTTGTAGTCGTGAAATACCAGATTTTCTTTTCAATTTATATATATATATATATATATATATATTAAAAATAATATCTTAATACAACACAATTATTCATCTAACACAAGATTTGAATTAATTCATTTAGAGTATTCTTTTTATTTACAATAAAATAATATTTTTTACTATAAGTTCTAAAAAATTTCATTTCTCATTAAAGAAAATCATTTTAAATTCCTCTGGTTCTTTTTTTCATTATTCTCCTTTTACGAATAATTGTTGACCTACCATCCCTATGGCACCACCGTGTTAAATTATGTTCAATAATGAATTTAAACATTGCCTTGTTTTTAAGTTGAATTTTACTTTTAAGTTGAAATTTTTAACTTTTTGTGTAAAGATAAAAAGCCAAAAAACTTGGCCAACTTTCAACTTTTAGCCTTCTTATTTTTAGCCTTTTTGGCTTTTCTCCAGGCAACTTTTAATTTTAACCTTATTTATTTTTAATTTTAATCTTATTTATTTTTCGTTAATCTATAGCTAAAATTAAGAAATAATTTTTACTAAGTTTGTGTTTGGCCTGGCTTTTAAGCCAATTTTTTTGACTTTTTTCACTAAAAAAAGTCACTTTGTTTGGATTCTCACAAAAAAGTCAAAAAAATTTCACTTTTTTTCTTACAAAAAAAGTTATTATTTGACACAAAAAAATCATAATTTGACACAAAAAAATTAAAAAATTAAAAAATTTAAAAATTATTAGAAAAAATTAATCCAAACACAGACTAAATAAGTTGTTTGGTGAACAACGAAGTTTGAAGAACAATTTTTTTACGTAACAATACTTCAATTGAACTTTTGGAATGGAAGACGGGAAACCCTAGTCGTTTGGGACTGATTGGGCGACTTTAGATGGCTGAAAGGTATTTTGAAAAAATTAGTATGGCCACAAATTGGCCTTTTAGGGTGGCTTAAAGTTGTCTCATAAATTTTCTAAACGAATTTTTAATTTTTTTTGAGCTTGAAGTGATTTAAAATAAAAAGTTTAATTTAAAGTTAAATTGCCAAATTGAGACTCTGATTGACAATTAACTTAAAAGCTAGTTTTCTTGTTTTTTAATCAAAATATTAAATTTGATTCAAAACAAGTTGTTTGGTAATTTCACTTTTAAGTTAGTTTTTTTTAAATTAGTTGTTTGAGTAAATAGTTTGCTTTTAGCTTTTAGCTTTTTATTCAACGTGAATAATTTTACTCTTCTATATATTTGATATTAACAATTATATGTAATTGGTAGTGATAGTAATTGTTGCCGAACAATCTCATTCTTAAGATTGTTGGGAGAAAATTAACGCCACAATAAAATATACATACTCGGAGATTCAAAAAAGACATATTTATTAACTTTTAACAATTACAATGAATTAAATTTACAAAAAATAAAATTGTAAAAAATAATATAAACGAAATATGCAAATTGAGTCATGCAAACGCAGTTTCCTTAAGAATGATTCACCGCCTACCGAGAGTGTTGTAGATTTTTCACCGACGTCACTTTTTCAGGATAAAACCGCTACACGATCGTTGGAACACCACCAAGGATCGGTTACGAACGTACTCCGTCTGCCTTTATCTCTCTTACAACTTGAAATTATAATATCAGAATTGTATCTTTCCGCTCTCACATCTGCTGTGTTTTTCTCTTTTTTTTTGTCTCAGAATAATGAATGGGATGACAGCTTATATAGATATTCTATCGTGGACAGAGTTACATGAGAGTCAATAGCCATTCGATGGTATTGATTCTCAGAATTTATTTGCCAATTGAATGGTCAATTCAATTACAAATAAATTCTGATATTGAATTCTGGAATTTAATGGCCAATTGAATTTATACAATTTCAACAGTAATAAGTTATGAATAAGATGTATTATTGTATTTTAAAAGTGGTAGAAGTTTGAATAGAATATTTTGAGCATAATTGTTTTAATTTGATTTTTTAACTTTATATTTTTATTTTTACTAAGTAAGCAATTTTGAATTTTTAATGTTTTTAAACAAAAAGCCAAAATTGTTACCCAGTGCCGAGGCTTGATCAATTTAATAGTATATAAATCCAAATGCATATACTATGTAGATACAAATTGTCCAGAACACTGATTATCAAATAAATAAATAAATAAATAAATACATACCTCATGTGACTTTGAAACAGACCATATAAATTTCTTATCAATAAATATTAAAATACTTAAATGCAATACAAATTTGATATAAAATTAATCAAAAATATATATAAAATGCAATAAAATATTTTTTTTAAAAAGAAAAAAAAAACGTCCAAACAAGAAAAAAAAAGTTATCACAAGAGAAATGAAATCTCAACGTAAAAATGATCATAGATCTCTCAAAAAAAAAAAAATTTAAACATTCACGTAATAAAATATTATCAGGACACACTAAAAAAAAATAACAATTAAAACATAAAAAATTAATCACCATAAACTACAAATTACAGTATTTCTTTCATCCAAATTGTAAAGATTTTAATTGAATTTCTCAAAGTTGGGGGCATTGATTCCGAAAAAAAAGGATGCCACGTGTCCACACTAAATATATACATGCTTTTGTACACAGTACTCACAACAGAGACTATCTCTGCGAGAAACAGAGGATCATCCAATTACAGACCAACGTAAGTACGTATATCCCCTTTTTGTAAATGTCCCCAACTTTGAGGGTATTTAAATATGTAACCCTAAATCTCATGAATACCTCATCCTTGCCACAGTATTATATGGGGCCCAGTTTCGTCTGCTTTGTTAGCCAATTCAATAGCACTTACAATAGAATAAAAAAAAATAGTAATATGGTGATTAAATTAATTTATTAAGTTATAAATATTAATATAAAAATTAATAAAATAGTTTAAATTAATAATGATAGAGTAATTATACTATTTTATTAAATTAACATATTAAATAATATATTACAATTACAAACTTTTAAATAAATAAAATTTGTATAAAATTAAATTAAAAAATAAAAATAAATCAAAATAGTTCACTCAACGGCGGTGGTTACATTTAGTGCACTGAAATTGTAGTATCAACCTATACAAAAAGAAAACTAATACCTTTTGTAGTAATCTAACAATCAACTTATTAATATTTTTGTCGATTGAAAAAAAATTCATATAAAACTTACTGCATTAATATTATAATTGTATTATATTATTTAATAAAGCAATTAGATAAGCACAGCATTGTTGATTTGTGATTAATTAACAATTAGCAGCTAAGGAAATTGTCAAGTTTGTTGTTGTAATGTTAGTGTATGTATAATGTATATTTATATCTATATATGTATCTTTAATTATTACTCAATTGTACAGTTTTAAAGATGATATTAAATTCTCATTAACATCTGTACCAAAAGCAAAGATGGTGGAGAGAATCTAGAAATACCCATTTCTTTTCATCTCCTAAAAAAACCAAGAAATTATTAAAATAGGACAAGAAATCGTAGTTGTGGTGTGAGAGAGGGAGGAGAGAGAAGCGAGGGGAAAAAGCAGAGAATAAAAAGAGACCTGATGTTGACAAATTTCATGCCACTGTTCTTAGAAGGTCGTTTGTTTTGTGTGAAAGATTTTCTTATCTGGGATCTCTCTTTCTCCCCCTGAAAAGAACTCTCCTTTCGCTCTCTCTCTCTCTAAAACCTCTCTCTTTCTTTCAGTGACTGGCCCAGCAGATCGAAATCTCCATCTTTTATCCCAGTTTATGACGATCCATGCGTCTTGAAATGGTGTTACCAAAATACCCACTTCGTATTTCTTTGCATTTATTTAGTTTTTCTTCTTCTTTCTTAGTTTTTTTTTTTTTGGTCCTTCGTAGTGCCAGTCTGTAACTCTGAATTTCATAGATTCTTATTTTTTGGGTGTTGAAGGTACAGTGAAAAATAGCAAAATCGTGGGGGCTTCTTGAGGAGACGTGATCGCCGGATGTTGGTCTGAGGTAAATTCTATATACACTTGGTGGTTAATTTAGATTTACGGGATTTTGGATTTATGGGGTTTGGTGGGTTTCTATATTTGGTGATTTTGTTAATTGGGTTTTAATTATTTTCGGGTTTCTGTTTTTGGGTTTCGTCGGATTATTGGTTTAGACGGGATTGTTTATACATTATATATCTAGTGAGACACTTTATTGCAATCTATTTCTTTGGTTTGTCGTCGACGGATTGAATAGGTATTTGGATTTGATGGGTCATCATTTTTATGCGGGATCGGTTCTAACTTATGTTTTTAATTGAAGTCTCACTTACTGTTAATTTGCATACGAGAAAGTTACTCATTTCCCTATTGATGAAAAGGCTTCTCAGAGTTCTCTTCTAATATGTCAGGGCTTTTTATTGAATTGTCCTGGAAATGCTTGTTATGTGTTATTAGCTGTGCTGTTCATTTCTTTGCTTCCTCATAATTCTGGTGATAAAATTGAATTTTATTGAATTGTCTGGAGGCATTCTGTGTTTCAAGTTTCTGTTTATCCTAGTTCCATGGGAATTTTAAAGATGACAACCTATTAATGCTTGGTCAAGTGCGTTACTTCCATGCCAAATAGTCTAATAG
Source organism: Heliamphora exappendiculata (assembly GCA_034768845.1). Classification (NCBI taxonomy): domain Eukaryota; kingdom Viridiplantae; phylum Streptophyta; class Magnoliopsida; order Ericales; family Sarraceniaceae; genus Heliamphora; species Heliamphora exappendiculata. The sequence goes on along the minus strand of JAOTRH010138461.1, from coordinate 8,213 downwards.
CTCATACATTCCATTTTTCACGCTTTGAATGACAGTAAAAGATATACTGAAAGCCAATTCGCTAGTTCAAGGGCTCTTGGGGCAATGGAGGTTTGCCTAGTTGTTAACTTGAAGCCACAAGATTAGTTTTCGTCTATCCAGATGCGAGGTAACTCAGGCTCAATTGGGCTGGACTGGCCAGGAGATACCTTAGTTATCACAAAAAGCATATAGTGAAGCCAATGATTTAGAAATCGAAGGCATAGAATAGCCAATAGTTGTGTTCACTAGCCTTATTTTCCGGCACAGTATTGTAGTTTGGATCAAGTTTAACTGCGACTACACTGAAGTTAATATCTTATGCATCTCTGCAAGCTTCCTACTCTCTTCTTCTTCTTTTACTGGTATGGGGCATAGCTATATTTGAGTAACCGTTCATTATGGAATTTCTTTTTCTTTTTGTGCGTGTGTTTTGGTTTTGTTTATGTTTTGATGGCATTGCATTTTTTAGCGTCAAATGTTGTCCCAAATCGCTGAGAAATGTGGGTTCTGATCATTGTTGTTGTATAGCCTGATGAAGCATCCAATAGCTACTTTTTTCATTTTTCTGGCATCATAAGACGATTGACAATATAAGCATTCACCTGTCCCCCTATGATCTTTGATTATAGGTGGACTTCGAAGCAATAGGGCCAGTACTGGATGCTCAAGTTTCCTAAAATTTCTGTTGATCCTAAACTTTAGCCGTCGCAGTGAAATATTTGATTTACTCTTTTTGTTTAAATGGGAAAGACGTTGCATCTTAGATGCGGAAGAAGCATTTTACCCCTACTATTAGAAAGAGGATATAGTTAAGTTAGATATGTTGATGAAGCAGCTTTAGTCCATACAATTCAAGCACATGTCTACTTTGGACAATGTGATAAGTCTGTTGATCCAACATTAAATAAGTTAATGAAGAAATTGGATGGGCAATGAAGAGTAGTAGCATTGTTTTAAATGATTTCACAATAGTTCTATATTATGAAGAATTTTTTTTTGTATAAGTCAGCATATGACTACAAGTAAGCATACTTGATAAGTTCGGATTTTATGATGGCAAGTAACTTTTTCTTTTTCTTTTATTTTTTTCTCTCTCTTTTTTTTATGTATCCACTATCCACCCATATATGATTGATCATCTTGATGAATTCAGCATCCTTTGTTGTATTTCTCTGAATATCATTTTTTATTTTTCTTGCGTGATTCATCTGCAGGGATTAATGAAGTGAGAAAGAGATTTTCTTCATTAATCAAGAACTTGTTATTAATGGTCTGAGGCCTCAAAAAATGTTGTTGGCATCAGTAATTCGGGCTTGTATGCATGCTGGGTTACCATGTCCTTGCATATCCTGAAATATCTTAGGTATGAATTTGTGTTCTGATTTTATGTGGTCGCCTATATCTCTTAATATAAGTTATGTTGTGTTTGGAGCTCCTATCAAAATGGGACCATTTCACTTTCTGATGAATAGCAACTTGAAAGGCACTATCCTTTGGCATGGTGGTATTGCAGAAATTAGAGCTAACTTTCATTCTCGATGTCAAAAGAAAGAACAATATATATATATATATATATATATATATATGTAATGTATTTCACTAGCAATGTCGTTTTCTGTGTTAATTCACATTTATGCACCACATGTAGAAAAATGCTATGAAAAATAGTGGGTCTTTTTAAAATACTGTGTAAGACAATAGGTTGTCTCAAAAGCAAGAAGGAAACTGCTTTTTGAAAACAGCAGCAGATACAAGAGAAAAAAAAAAGTGTATTTCAACTGAGAAGCGACTGGATAAGATTAGGTTATTTGCTGGTGGAAAGTGCATTCTTTTTGTTTTTATCAGAACATGCTAAGAAGTACGGACATTTCAGGCATGTTTGTGTTAGACACTGTTCTAAAGTTTTCCCATATTATTTTTCTTAAAAAATGGTTTTTAGAAGCGGGTACACTTTAGACACTTGGGGGCCATGCATTATTCATTAGACACACATGCAACACAACAAATTTGAGAAAATAACTTACGCACCAATGATAAAATGAAAACAATGTAGATTTATACAAATCAATCCCTCTTTTAGATTTTTAAAATTCAGGAATTCTGAATCTTAAAACTTCCAATTGTTTATAAAAACTGTTCTAAAATAGATAATAAGTCTTTCTATACACACTTCCTTTTGAGCATGTAGATTATGAAGCTGTGTTCTTACAATTTTTTATATGAAAAATACAAATATATTTGTAATATAAAAAAATCAAGTAGCTATTATTGTCACATCCACACCTAGAAATACATGTATTTATTGACGTGTTGCTTACGCGTCACGTCATTTCTTGCTTTTGTTTCTAAATGTCATGTCGACATGTCCATATTGTGCCATGCTATGTCGTGTCTTGCCTCTTCTTCTTTTTTAAAAAAATGTCATGTCGACATATCCATTGTGTCGTGTCTTATGTCCATATTCCTGTCATATGTAGTTGCCCATGTCAACATATCTGCTGCATTTGTCACTACGACTATCAAGAAGTCAAAGCATATATAACAAGATGGATTGTGTGTGTGTGTGCGCGCGTGCTCGCGCGTGCATGTTTATACGTATATGGATATATATTTGATCCATCTGTTTTCTGTTTTTGTGCCTCTTCATATTGAGAACTTGGGTGCATGATTCCACTAAGATTAATCCTAAATAAGTAAAATAACTTTATTTTTCTTTGATTAGCAGGAATGGGAACAAAACTGCACTGTAAAAGCTACTTGCCTGGATATTATTCCATGAGGGATCTTAATGAGGATTGTAGTAGTAGCAACTGGCCCCTATTTTATGGGGACAGAACGTTAGCAAATGGGCAATATTGCAATGGCTTCTTGCCTAGGCCTGCCACGAATGCAGACTCAGGGTATGAGAAGTATGCATTAAAACAGACAATGCTTGAGCATGAGGCGATATTCAAGCATCAGGTGCTTCTGGTCACAAGTGCCCGAACCTCATTTTTTATACTAGCTACTTTTCTGAGTTTGTTTTACTTCCAGCAATGAAGGGACTGCATTTACTTATCAAAACAAAAAATTCTAATAATAATGGGACTACGGACTACATTCAGTGGTCAAATTGAAATCTGGTTGGCCTTGGCTAGATTTATGTGCTCCAACATTTTTTTATGTACTTGAAATCATTTGTATTTGGTCTTGTCACACAGGTGTTTGAACTCCACCGCCTTTACAAAATACAGAAAGACATGATGGATGAAATTAGGAGAAAGGAGCTTTATAAGCATCAGATACCAATTGTGCCATCTTCGTCATCAAGCCGGCTAGTATCTCAGATGCCATCTGAAGATGCTGAGAAATGGCGAAGACCCACTGTTGCCTTGGTGAACTCCATTTGTCCTAGGCCATCTGTTTCAGGTGCTGAAATTATTAATTCTCCCCTAAGTTGTACTGAAGGGAACGACACGCAAGCTGGTCAAATTCCATTTCAGAATGGGTGTAGTTCAAACGATTGTGTGATATTGGAGTCTAGACCCTCAAAGGTTAGGAAAAAGTTCTTTGATCTCCAGCTCCCAGTTGACAAGTACATTGACACGGATGAAGAGGAACAGTCCCTGGACAATAAGACACCTGATATTTCAAGTTATCCACGAAGTAAAAATCATAAGAGTGCTTTTGAAAGCAGTGTAAAATTGAATATTGGTGGTGGTGCAAAGATCAACTGTGATGGAGATGCTTCAAGACCTGGGTCCTCTTTGAAAGGCTCTTTTGGTTTGGCTGATCTGAATGAACCCATTCAAGTTGAAGAAGAAACTCTTCCCACAGTTGTTGATCTTATAGGCTGTGCTGCCGTCCATACAGAGACTGAACCCAGTCTGGTTGAAGAAGCAACTCTTCCCTCATTTGTTGATCTTATAGGCTGTGCTGCCGGCCATACAGAGATTGAAGACCTGGATCTGGCTGCTAAAACAAAGTCAAAGTATCTTCTAGGTTTGCCCATGGAAATTTTGCAGAACTCCCAATGTGGAAGCAATAATGGGACTTCGATTAATCTGCATATCGAGAATAAAGGAAATGGGAGAGAGTGGCTATCCTATATTTATGAAGCAGGTAAGGATTTCTCTTGAACTTGCTGAGCATTGGTTAAATTGGTCTTTCATTCTAAATTGTCATATTCCACCACTACCATGCAGGATGTATATAGATAAGATTCTTAAGATCAAATTTGAGGAAAGTCTTTACCATCTAAAGATCTGTAGCAGCAGTCAGTATTTGTGAGACATTTTTTATTTATAAATAATAGTATAACTTCATTAAAAGGGCATTAAGAGAATTACTTGTGTAAAATAAATTAAGTAAAAAAAAAAGGAACAAAAGATTAGAACCAATAACTTGCCTTAAAAAAAAAAAAGGTGCATCTATGTCCTTAGTTAAATTTTTTAATTTTAGTTTTTGAATTTTTTGGGATTACTGCTGATTATCTTGTGCGAACACGTTCTTACCATATTAATTCTGCTCCTCAAGGTCTCCAACCAGATAAGTCACCTGTGTCTTCCCAGCTGAAACATTCCATGGTTAACAAAGCTCATCAGTCTGTAGTTCTTTCATCTAATCATAACAGAGGAGATCTGTGGAGAAAGAGACCGGTTCATGGTTTAGAACTCTTTGAGAAAAGTCGGGACCTCTCTAGTTTTAATCTTGTAGAACCGGTTGCCACCTCCCACATGCCCAATCCATTCCCATTGCATCACTCCTCTGATTTGGACAATGCTTTGTCTCACTCCATCTCAAATTGGGGAAAGCAAAGTTGTAGCTTGACCCAGATATCGACACCAATTCAAGCACACCCACCTTTTAATTCATTGGGTTCCTTAAGTGGAAGTTATCACTCAGCTGCTCAGAGCCATGAGTTTTTTGGAGACAAATGGCATCTTCATAGTAGTTCTGGGTCAAAGCCTGGTTTTGGAAGTGGTCTAACTAACTCTAACGCGTATAATCGTGGGTTTGTGCCAGTATCCAAGGATGCACAAACTCGTTGCCTTTCAGTTGGATTTGATTATTTGAACAGAAGTACAAATGATAAGAGAGCAGCTCAAACCTCGATTAATTACAGTCCCAGAAGCTACTTAAAGGACTCACATGTTATTGATATGTCGGCAAAAGACATGAACTGGAATACCGTTCTTTCAAAATGCTCATCCAATGAGGCTGTTTCCCAGCAAGGTTTAGAGATCATAGACGAAGAAAGGAAGTGTGAAGACCATCTGAAAGTTTTGCCTTGGCTTAAAGCAAAGCCTGCTTGTAAGAATGACGATATGAGGGATTCAAATTCCTCAGACATAAGGTCCTTACAAGCTGTTTCTAACCAATTGTCCAGCAAAAGTGAAATTGTGAAAGGTCCCAATCAACTTTTTAACCCAAACGCTACATTAGCTTCATGTGACCATGAGGTTGGAGCCAAGAGGAATGCGGTAGATGACTGCCTGGTTAGTAGAAAGATCCTTGGTTATTCCATTTTTGACAACCCTTATACTGCTAAGAATGATTCTTCTTCTCTTGTCTCCACCTCTGCTTCTCTTAAATGCTCTCAAGCTGAAGACAATAAAAAAGAAGGCAAAACTGGAGTAATTGATATAAACTTAGCTTGTGATCCCGAGTGCAGCACACAGATTTCTGCAGAAGTACTAGTTGTAGATAAGAAAAGGGATAAAGAAGTTGCCAATTTTAGAACTCACATCGATCTGAACTCATGTGCGAGTGAGGATGAAATTACATTAGTACCCTCTGTTGCAAGCTCAAGTGTTATTGTGAAGATTGCAGTGGAGATAGATCTTGAAGCTCCCGCATTTCCAGAGACTGAGGAAGACATTCGACCTGATGAAGAACAGCAGTATGAGATGCGTCCAAAATCACCACAGAAAAATGCTGAGCCGCCTCAGGATGAAGCTGCCAGAAATGCAGCTGAGGCAATAATTGCCATCTCTTCCTGTGGTCGTCTGAATCACATGGAAGAAACCACTTGCCACCCATCCGAAGCTCCTTCAACAGATTGCTTCCTATGGTTTGTGGAGGTAGTTTCCACTTTCGAGGATGATCTTAGCGGTAAGTTTGGCACCGTATCGAAGGGCAAAACTGGTGGAGATAATGATATTTCTTCTTCTGTTGTGATTGATGACTTTGAAGCCATGACATTGAAGTTGACAGAGATCAATGAAGATGAGTATATGCCAAAGCCTCTGGATCCTGAAAGACAAATAGTGGAAGAAACAGGAACCATTTCGGTACAAAATCGACCCCGAAAGGGCCAGTCAAGGAGAGGGAGGCAACGGAGAGACTTTCAGAGGGACATTCTTCCAGGCCTTGCTTCTTTGTCAAGGCACGAGGTAACCGAGGATCTTCAGACATTTGGCGGGTTGATGAGAGCAACCGGGCATCCTTGGCAATCGGGATTGACTAGACGGAATGGAACCAGAAATGGGGGTCCCAGGGGAAGACGGCGGTCAATTGTTGACCCTTCCCCTGCTGTGGCAGCGAGCACGGTTTGCACCCCACTGATTCATCAGCTTAATAGCATCGAAGTTGGATTGGCGGATAGAAGCCTAACAGGGTGGGGAAAGACACCTCGACGGCCCCGGCGCCAACGATGCCCTGCTGGTAATCCTCCTCCCTCGATCCCTTTAACCTAATTATGGTTCTTCGAGGCTTTGATTTGTAAACCGAGAACTTCGTGGAATGAAGTTAGGAAGTAGGGAACTGTTTGAGATGGCTTTTGGGAGTGAGTTTATTGTTAGTTATTATGGGGACTGTCTTTGTACATGTCTTCTTAGCCCATAATTTGGGGCCCCTTGATTTTCTGTATCTGCTTTACCAACGCTGCACAAATAATGTTGCATGGTTTCTTCTGGGATATACATTTCACGTCTGTTTTGATGTGTGTGCCCTACTGCCTTTGAGCATCATTCTTGGTGTTTGTCCTCAGTCTCAGATGCAGTTAGGCTTGTTTCTTTTGACATTGATTCATTAGACTGAAGGGTCATTCTCCTATCTTTAAGATGTACACTAGAAAAGCAAGGTTTTCAATCTTCTTCCCCTGTAAGAAAGAACCGGACGAAGAAAATGGGTGCTCTGAATAAACCAACGTCGGAGAGGCCTTGGGTAATAACTGAGATCCCTTCCGTTTAGGCTTTTGATTTTGATCCAAGAGCACTACCAAAGTGCGGGCTTATTAGCTAAATGGCAATTGGCAGGTAAGATTTACTCCACTTTGTCGAAATTGGAAGGGTTTTAGCATATGGTGTAGCTGAATTAATGTACTTAGACACTTAGATTATAAATAAAATGATGTGATGACTTTAAACAAAACTTGTAAGTGTTTTTTAAAGTTGTGAACTTATAGGTTCAAGTAGTAAATTTTGTGTGTTGATTCAGAATAAAAAACTATGAGCAAAAAACTATAAGCACACATGGTTAGGTATTCTTAATTTTTTTTGCCAAGCTTTTAAGTTTAAAGCTGATAGTTAAGCTCAAGCAAACACATTGGACAAGCTATAGATTTATACCTATTCCCAAACCACCATAATGGCAACAAGTTTTGATTATATCTGTCATTGTATCAATCACCTAGTGATCTGTAATGGCAACAAGTTTTTGGATTGAAATATATGCAATTTTGTGCTTCTGAGTTCTATCATCATCATCATATAAACAATTTAGATTTTCAAGCTGTTGATGATTTACAGATCCAATACCCAAAAAAACAAAAAGAAAGACCCATGTTTGTGCAACCGTAGGCAAAATGTTTCCATGCATAATGGGTTGTTTGCTAATCAGCAATTACTTTCCCCTGAAAAGGAAGAACCAGGCCCAAGCTACACCAGTTTAAAACCTCTTCTATTTTCTAGTTATGAGAAATTCTTCAGTTCCCGAATCAAACGGAAGCAAACTCACACACATAAATAGGAAAAAAAAAACTTGGATTTGTCACACTGTGTTCGCATCTACAAGCAAACTCAAACACAAATAAATAGTAAAAGAACTCGAGTTTGTCACAGCATTTTCACGTCTACAAGCGAGAGAAAAAAAGATTCAACTTTGTTGTAAGGGAAAGATCACAACTTACTCCTTGTTTTCCCCTCGCAAACTTTTTCTGTTTTTCACTCTATAATCAACTCCCTCTTTCCCTCACTTTAGACTTTTATGAC
>JAOTRH010138440.1:0-13905 GCA_034768845.1 Heliamphora exappendiculata | reverse complement strand
GGGGAACAGATAATAGCGTCGTCTATTGTTCCGACTCTCTGTGCCAGTACACTTTGTGTATATTGAACGGGACATTTAGAATAATTAACTTAGTATTGACTACTGACTATATAAATTAATTCACACCCCAAGATTATTATGAATATTGCTTATTCTCTTAATCCTGAATTAATTATTAATTTGTATGTATTTAATACTCATTATTTTGATTCATTAGAGGGTGCGATCTTATATGAGTCTATATTCTGGATGAATTGGATAGCGGTATTATTTGTATGACAAATATTAATTATTGACGAAATTCACGTTCCGAATGATCGGGATTGACGATACCTCCTTAAGGGTGCTTATAAGTTTTGAACGGGCCGCATCTTGTTGGTGGATTTAATTATTCGGCGGTCAAATAAGTTAAGCGGAAGAACTTAAAGAATATAAAGATGCCGATTAAATTAAATTATCAGTAATTAAATTTAATGAACGGGTATCAAAAATCTTAACGTGGGGAGAAATAGTAAGCATTTAATAATAGGAGCTCAATGCAAGAAGATCTTTAGATAATGGATCAGAGTGCAATTACAGTTCTTTAGTGGTGTAAACTGTAATTCAGTATTTTATGAAAATTGCAGAAACCGCTGCTGGTTTTTCATAATTACAGATACCACTATGCGTTTTTCTTTTATTGCAGAAACCGCTGGTAGGTGTTTGTGTTCCACTAGAATTCTGACTCATAATTACTCTCCAGGTCTCTGTTGCAGCCCTATATACACGCGGGTAGGCAAAACCAGTTTGAGATTGATAGTTCATATATCATTATCATTGAGATATTATTTTTGTCTTTCCAGACATAAATATATCGGGCTTCTACCGGTACGAGTTTTCAGAGGATCGTAACCCGCACTATGTTCGAGGATCGCGTAAGGGAATACAGTAGAAGATATGATAGGAGTTTCAACTCGGAATCAAGTCGTAGTTGAAGATTAGATCGACAAGAGGGATTCTTCTAAATTAACTTTGGTTGCACCGATTTATTTTTGATCCTTTGACGTCAAAATTTTTATCTGGAGCCCGTTTCAGTGTTTGCCCGTCCAGTTATTTTTTTATCAAAAATTATTTTATAAAAACAAAGATCTTTGCAGTATTGCCTTCAATAGTTAGAGGTGACTACGATGATCTTTAACACCTTGGAGATCATGGAGGATGAGCTGAGGGTGAAGTTAGCCGCGTTCCAACTCCGAGAGAATGCTCAAGAGTGGTGAAGATTTGCTAAGACGATAGTGGAGGGCACATGGGCCACCTTCACCAAAGTCTTCTTGGAGAAGTATTTTTTGGTGTCGTCGAGGAATACGTATCGGGAGGACTTTCTCCCCCTATTCAAGGGAATCTTACCATGGTCCAGTATGAGGCCAAGTTTGCGAACCTGTCGTGCTTTGCACCCGAAATGGTGGCAAAGGAGGAATTGCGCACCAAACGATTTAAAAGGGGTCTTCGGCCCTCGATCAAGGATAAGATTGTGACATTGGGGATTTTGGTCTGCATCGAGCTTGTGGAGGCTACTATTCGGGTTGAGAATGCAATGGCAGAGAGCCGCAAGATTAGAGAGAGTAAGACACATCAGAAAGCTTCTAGGGCATAGTCTGAGGGGTGCCAGATGAAGAGGCATTACTCGGGAGGATCAGATTCTTATCCCATAAGATCACAACCACAACCACGGTCTGCACCTGCACCATCTATGGGTTCATCTAAATGTTCCAAACGTCGGGAGATGGTATGTTACACATGTAGACAGATAGAGCATCGTGCTAGGGATTGTACATAGAGAGATCAGTAATAGAGTCTAACTCAAGGGAGGACCCCATTCTCTTATTTTCAATGTGGTCAGATGGGCTACATTCGTCGAGACTGCCCTTAGGAAGAGAATGCACAGAGTGCTCTGGGAGTACAATCAGGACAGGCATCGCAGGGACGATAGAGCTACAAGCTGTCACAGCTGCAGTTGGGAGCGCAGTTGGCTAAGATGGCAGGAGGGGCCACCTCAGCCCAGTCGATGAGTGTGAGACCCGGTCCCCTTTAATTTTGTAATGTGTTTATGCGACGTGTTGTACATCGCTTTCATTGTTATAGAAAATCATGCTTCTATGTGTTTTATGCATATGTTGACATAGTTATGCATTGGGTTTCAGTCCCGGTCCTGCTTGGGCATTGTAGCAAAGTTTTTACTTTTGGGGCAGGACCGCTCGATCGGAAATAAATTGCTCATCATAGCCAACAGAGAGTTGTTGTAAGAGTGGGCCATGAAGGATACAAGAAAAATGCAAGATATCCATAACAGTGGGGTCTAAAATAGTAACCCCCTTTTGTAGATCCAGAAATAGAGGAAACCCACAGAATTTGCTCAGAGTTTTGCGCCAAAACCTTTTGTCACGGCCGTCATCTTTTTCCAACGGCCATCAACTTATCACCTTACGGCTGTCATGTTTCCCTCCAAAACCTTACGGCCATAATATCCCAATGTCTAAGTCGTGAACTTTCTCCATAGAAGTTTAGGCTGTCATATCCAAAACCAATGGCCGTAAGTTTATTTCTCACAGCCACAACTTTTTTTATGTAGAAATTATTGACAGCTTGCCCTTATTTTGCCAACACACCCCAAACTATGGTTACGAACCTATTAGCTACTCGCAACAAGAAAAGTAGTTTATATGGCAAGATTACAACCCATGAATCACATCATCATGCAGAATAGGAGTCTAAGCATTTCAAAAGTGATTTTCATAACATAATAACAATCAAGCATATATGATAATCCAAAATGTAAACCACAGGGCACGAAGGCCCTACCCATCAAAAGTAAAGTAATGTGCATATGTGCGCCGTGGAATGCAGGCCAAAAGGAGAACCAAAGGCACGTAGGCCCCATCCATAGTATCGATGCAGTGTGTCGGGAATAGTATGTCAGTGTATATCAGAGCAATGAATCAGTGAGCATCAAAATTAGTGTATCTGTGTAGTGGGTCCTTTTTCTTTGGATGATGTAGCCTCTCTAAGATGACTCGTCAGACGACCCCGTCGATCTCGTCCCCTTCTCTGTGGCCGTGCTTGTCTGCGCTGCACTTGAGGTCACAACCTTAGAAGAAGTAACAACAACAAAAGTGGAAGCCGAAGTCATCGCTAGCACTGCAACTAGAGTAGCAGGTGCTGTAGGACTGCCGCAAGTCTTCAGCCCTTCACCACGTCCATGTTGAAAGAAGAAAAAGGGCCACATCAGTTAAGGCAGATAGATATGTATAAAGTAGAATGAAGAAATGTAAATCAGAGTAGAAGGAAGCAAGTACCATAGTAGGGCCACCTCGAGGAGCAGGAGGCTCCATGCCCTGGGCTCAAAAAGTAGCATCCCAGCGACGAACCAATACCCGAAACCCAGAGATTAGACAAAGGCACTGGTCGTACCACTCCCGGGGAATCTATAAAGAGAAAATCCAAATTAGTGCAGTCAGATGTCAGAATTGGTGCAGTGTAGCCAGATATCAGAATGAGTACAGACATGAGAATCAGTACAGTCATATGTCAGAATCAGTCATGATAATTAATGCAGTTAGATATAAGGGGTAGTATGAAAAACAAAAGGAGGGTGTCATACCTACTCAGCATCAGGGGGAAGGAGAATCTTCTGGGCCGCCAGCTTGGGGATCCAGATCTAGTGAAGATTCCCGTCTACAAAGGTGTCCACTGTCCATGGAAGTTTAGGGTGAACAGGGCTCGGGGCAGCGAGAGAAGGACCTCGCTCGGTAGCATGGGCACCTATGGCAGGCATAAGCCTCTCTCAGGCAATGACCGTATAGTCACAATCCTCACCCTCGAGCAGCGTAGCAGCATCAAGGCCTACCATGGCTCAGATAATCTCGGCCATACGGAGGGTGTCGGTCTCACACATCTCCCCTGGAGGCATCCTCGGGATTCAAAAATGGTCATACCCCAGGGACTGCCGAACAACGCACTCACCAAGGTACCACTCTCTATAAAATAGCTTCTTAGGCAAGACGCGGGTCTGAGTAACCTCTCGGCTCTACATCAAATCGGCACCAACTCGCTCTTCCATGCCAATCCATATGTCTCAGCAGACCTAAAAATCAAATAAGCATGTCAGTAAGCAGTGTATGTACAAGGAGTGAAAAAAACGAATGAACAAAAGCAGTAAATGACTTACCTGGTAGTGAGTGAGGCTATCCAGAAAAAGGCAGTCGTCGTCTAGGTCCTTCCTGCCAGGCTTCATACCCCGATGGCATCTGGCCCATCGAAGTGGTCGGGAGATCACGAGGGGGTCATCACAAGAATTCACTGGCTGGCGCATACTCAGGAACTCGTAGACCTAAAGCTATAGAAAATTGAGAGGAGCGTCAGTACAGTTGAAATAGATATGTAGATGGAAAAGGAAAGAACATAAAGCAGAGAAAGCAGACATACCACCCAAATACGCCAGTACCCATCAATGCTCAAATTGGAGGTCCTAGTGGCCGCACTCATGTATCCGTACAAAGTAGCTAATGTAGCTCCTCCTCAGTCGTAAGAACCGATCTAGTCCACCACCACCATGATCGCAAGGTAGTAGAGGTGCACCCTATTCTCTAAGTTCGGGAATAATGCTATCCAGAACATATAGAGAAGGAATGCACGTGTCACCTACTCGAAGTGGTGGACCTCTTGGCAGATGAAGGGATGAAATGTCTTCTTCAGCCACATGTAACGGATTCTTCCCTTGTCGATGGAAGGGGGCACGTGACCAAGAAAATGCATGAGAGCCGCAGGGCTCTGGCAAATAGAAGGATCAAACAAGATCGGGTCGCCGCCTACCCGGATCCTGGTGATAAAGGAGAAGTCAAGAGAAGTGAGTGTAACCTCGAAGGTAGGCAGGTGTCAGTCAGGGCCGTAAGGGTAACCCGATCATTGCTGGTCCCCTCTAGTGTGGTGATAAAGCTGTTGAAACCTACCTGGTCAACAATCTCTCTACTGCATGGAGGGTGTGCCATGTACCACTCCAAAATGTCCGAGGACCCGCCAAAACCTTGAATACGAAGCCTCCCCTGAAACAAAAACAAGACCAACGAATTAGCAAGCAAGAATAATAACAGAAATAATAATGAAACATACGACAAGATAGCGAAAACAAACAAACGATGATCAAAACGACGAATTTGACAAATAGATTCCAAAACAACCCTAGGTAACCCATTTTTCGCCCCAAATTTCAACTTCCAACTTGCCTGAAATTTGTATTTAAGATGATGACATGAGTCAATCCATTTCAAATTTGAAAACACCGTTAAAACTAAATTTGTTTCAAACAAAAACAAAACTCAAAACCAATGATTCACTTCAGGCAATTTCAAATCAACTTCAATTTTGAGCATTAAGAATCCAACCTGAAATCAAAAGTCCAAACTAAAATTCAACTATACTCGAATCAAGTTCAATTCGAAACACAAACCTAACCCATCCTGACATGAGAACTAACCAATTCAATCCAAGTTCCACAAAATTCATTTCGATTTAAAATCCAAACTTTTAAAGTTCAATTCAACTTTCAAAATCCAACCAACCTAACTCTTGAATTTGACTTGAACGCATTCCAAACCCACGACCCAACATGGTTTCTATGCAAAGTCAATCTGTACCTGAGACTTGTTTTATCTAAAATTCAAATCTATTTATCGCAAAGTAAAATTACGTCTTATCCAAAATTTTAAAATGATTTTTGTCTCAAATTCAATTCAAATGAGCCCCATTTACAAAATGTAACCTAACTCAAAAGTCAAACTCAATTTCAACCCCATTTCTATTTAAAATCCAATCTAGCAAACCTAGAAACCCAAGTCCAAAATTCAATCAAAAAATCCATTTTTCAATCCAAGCTCAAAATTCAATCCAAACCCCATTTCTCAAACCTAAGTTCAAAATTCAATCCAAAAGACCATTTTTCAAACCCAAGTTCAAAGTTCAATCTAAGATCTTCTTTTTACCTAAGTTTAAAGATTCATTCAATTCGAGTTCAAAGTTCGTTCCACCCAAATCCAAGGTTAATTCAAAATCCAAGATTCAAGTTCATTTTTATCGAAGTTCAAAATTTAAAAATCTCATCCTAGTTCAAGGTTCAAAGTTTCGTCTTGTCTAAAGTTCAAGGTTCGCATTGTCCAAGTCCAAAATTCACCCAAGTTTTTCAATCCAAGTCAAGGTTTAACCTATCCAAGTTCAAGTCTCAAATTCAATTTTCCAGTTCAATTCATTTTTCTAATCTAAGTCAAGTATCCAAATACCAATTCAAAAATTCAACTCAATACGATATCAATCAAGATGACTAAAATAACCGAGTTCAAATGATTTTCAATAAATGCATCCATAAAACATGTAAAAATTCAAGTTTCGGACGTACCTCAAGGTTCATGGCCGAGAGGTGATCCACATGACGACGGAGGAGAATCTCGTGCTCTGTGATCACGTCCAGGAGAGTGAACCTTTTCATAGCTGAATTTCGCAATCGGTGAAGAGGAGGAATGCACATGGTAGGGTCAAAATGTTTCGGCATCCCTAGCGCAACTCCCTCGAGTAGGTTTTTGTCAACCGCACAAGTCACGCCACCATCACCCGCACCAACTGCAGCCACGCCCTCGCCGTCGACACCCTCTACATTGCCAATGCTGTCTCCTCCTTGGCCATCGGTCACACCCACATCACCACCGCCTCCACTGGCGCCGTCACCCTCCTCCACGACGAATTCAAAGCCAAAGCCGCCCATGAGAATAAAAAACATGAGCGAGAGAAGAGAGAGGAGAAACATCTTTGGCTGAGAGTATGAAGAGAGAGAGAGAGAGAGAGAGAGAGAGAGAGAGAGAGAGTGGAGGAGAGGAGAGAGTCGTTTGTGATTCGTGCGAATGAGTTTTTTTTGAACCTATCTCAAACCTTTGCTTTGCTATCGGCCGCGCGGCCATTAGATTTGAAGGCTTTAAATATGATGGTCGTAACAACTTAACCCAGTCCTCAACTTTTTTAGCCATGGCTGTCGCTTTTATTCAAACGTTTCACGGTCGTGACCTTTATGTGCAGGGTGTCTCATCCCTAGGACATAATAGTGCAAGCCGCCACTTCCAAAAGTAACGGCCGCCATGTTTTTATGCCCCCACCTTTATGGACCTTTAAGCTACCCTCATGTGGGTCTTGAACAAATCAAAACCTCTTTTAAGCCCTTCTTTATGTTCTAAATGCCTCTTCGAAAATCCCCTCAGTCCTTGTCATGACCTAAAATTAACTTACCGGTCCATTCAAGACCTTAAACTAATATTCAACCCCTCCGATCCTTGTCACGATCTAAAACTGACTTATTGGTCCTTTCAACACCCTAAACTGATATTCAATCCATTCGGTCCTTGTCACAACCTAAAACTAACTTATCGGTCCTTGCATGACCTAAAACTGCCCCTCAAATGATCGGTCTTCCTCATGGCCTTAAACTAACTTGTCGTTACTCGCACAACCTTAAAATGCCCCAGAACGATCGGTCCTCCTCATAACCTTAAACTGACTCACTGGTCCTTACATGACCATAAACTGCCCTTACCGATCGGTCCTCTTAATGACCTTAAATTGACTTACCGGGCCTCGCATGACCTAAAATTACCCCCTAAGAGTTCGATCCTCACTCATGACCTTAAACTGACCAGTCGGTCCTCCTCATGACCTTAAACTGACTTACTGGTCCCCGTATAACCCTAAACTATCCTTAGCCTCATCAGTCCTTTCATAACCTAAAACTGATTGATGATTCTTTGATCCATGTTATGACCTTGAAATTTTTCTTGCATCGTACCTATTTGCATTGCACTGTACTTATCATGCATCATGATTAGGCTGTTTGCATCATATGCATTACCCTACGAACTATGACCGGTCTGATCCCTTACAATGGGGGTACGTAGGAAGCTCGATGAAAATTTGGGTTCGACCAGGTTTTTCTGCAAGTTTTGCTTGTGCCTAAGATTGGCGGCTTATTCAATCGATTTGTCTCTGGAGCTTTGACATTTACTTGCACCACGAGTTGTTGCAAGCTCTGTAAAAGAGAGGCAACTGTAGACACCCCAATTTGACCAAGCCAAATCTTAGGCACCTGTCTCGAATGCGTTCCAATAACGAAACTATGAGAATCATGCTCAAAGATACTCCCAAGTAAGCAAAATCACAAATATGGCTCAAAACTCAAAAACCTTTAAGACGTGACATTCCTATCCTCACGGTCGTCACCTTTTTGAAAACTCTAGAACAGGTCATGTCCTTACTCTTACAGCCGTACCCTTTTTTGAAAATCCTAAACCAAGCCATGACTTTCATTGTCACGACCGTGACATTGCAAAGTCGCGACTGTTCTTTTCATCATCATAAAGGTAGTGCCCAGCATTGTACAAAAGAAAAAAGGTAGCGGTCGTCACTATTACCCCTTTTTGGACAGGTGGCAGCATCCCAGAAGAGGTTTGTGTTGCTCACTTTGCCTATAAATAGGCGGCGATTCCAATCAGAAATAAGGGAGAAAAATACCTATAGGCCCAAGCTATGCCAAATTACTTGCCCATTTGATATTCACCAATCCATTATATACTTCCTGAGCCTCATTTGTGTTCTTACTTGCCTCGAAGGAGTTCTTGAAACACATACATTGACTTGAAGGTTTCATACTCTCACCCCCGAGGAACGATTCGAGGTGGATATTCACAAGAGGTAACCTTAAAAACTCACGAATCTTCTTAAACCCTCATCTTCTTCCCCCGAGGGTGTTGTGGATAAAGTTTCCATTATTTTTATTGCTTATTTATCATTCTTTTTATTGTAAGCATTTGTTTTCTTCAAATTTTTTATTACTAACAGTGTATTTATAGCTCTCTATTTTGTATATTTATGTTTGTTTACATTTCGTTTCGATGTTCACAAGCACACTAAGCACATCAAAAAGCTTTCATGGTTCTAGAACATGTCGACTGCGACCTTCTCATGTCAGACCATATATTTTGTTAAACCCACAGTCGCGGCCGTGCACTTTTTCTAAGGGCTAATACATTTATGCCTTCTTTTCTCACGGCCGCAACATCATAATGTTACGGTCGTGATATTAGTTTTAAGGAAAAAAACGTGGAAACTCTCTTCAAAACCTTTTGTTATTTACTTATTTCAAGGTTATATATCTTTTTATTGCTCTATTTAGCATTTTCTTCTTTCTGTATTTCTATTTATCTCCCTGTTGGGTAATAAATGGCAGATCTGGCCTAGACCAAATGGGTCATGGTCTCCATTCTATACACCTTCATATCCGCATGTTCTGAGGTTATGAAACCATGACAGTCACGTCTTTTTTCATTCATTTTTGTTTCGGCCGCGATATCTTTTTGCTACGTCTGTGAGGTTATTGTGAGGCCAGTGACATGAAAATATGTTTTAAGCATGCTGTTGTTCATTTTTGATATCCTGTATATTCTGTTTAGAGTTATTACTTGTATTAGAGGATGAAGGGTGGTGAATCTAACCTAAAACTAATAGATTATGGTCTATGTCTTGTATATCCTACGCATTTGAGCCTGTTTTAAGTCTTGTGCCATGTATATACCCTTTCAGTACCCTTAAAAACCATAACCATGACTTTTATTTGTCATGGCTGTGAGCTTTTTCTTTCGGTTCTTCACGCTAACCCCATATTTATCACGACCGCGTGTTTTCTGACTATTTTTGTCACGACGACGACATTTATTGCTACAGCCGTGAGTTTTTTACATATCCAGTAGCTTAAGTATGATGTTGTAATCTACTCTGTTTATTCAGTACAATCTGTTCATAGCATGCTAAGGACAAAAATATTGTTGCATGACCCTTAGACCTTTATTTTCTCATTTTATTGTTTTTCACATGTTTGTCACTTTGCTTTACTCAAATGAAACGTGTGGCATATCTAGAAATAATAACCAAGTTGCATGACCCTAGGAATCACAGTTAGAATTTTGTTTCATTGATTGTTTTTGTTTGAACTCTCTTTAACCTCATGTTCTGTAAATATTACCTTTAAAAAAGTTTACACCAATATTGACAAAGTAAAGGCCAATCTCGCAATTGGGCGAAAATGGTGCCTAACACCTTCCCTTTCTGTACCTTAACCTTCGCACTCTATTTTTCTCTCATTACATTTTTTTTAGAAGACCCGTAAGCCTTCCTTTTGTTTTTCTTGGTTTTTTTTAAAAACTAAGTGGCGACTCTATTTTTCTAAAAAGGATGCTCAGATATCTGGAATTTTCTTATTTTGAAAAGAAAAGAATGTTTTTCTAAAAATAATATATATCTGGTGCATCCCTCCTCACCCAAGAAAACATCAGCAGGTACACATTCAACCTTTTCACAATTCGTAAGGTGTCTTATTCATTTTCTTGTAGGGTATCTTGTTAAGAATATAATTAGCTGAAAGAACAATTTCTCCCCACAAGTTCTGAGGTAATCCAGAACTAATCAACATAGCATTTATCATATCTTTTAACGTTCAATTCTTCTATTCAATAACACCATTTTGCTGTGGAGAATAGGGTACAGTTGTTTGATGAATTATGTCATATTGTGAATAGAATTCACCAAAAGGTGATTCATATTCACCACCTCTATCGCTCCTTAGAGCTTTGGTATTCTTTCCAAGTTGATTTTCAATTTCATTCTTATAAAGTATAAGCATTTCCAAGGTTTCGCCCTTACTTCTAAGCAAATAGATGTCGCAGTATCTAGTGCTATCATCAATAAAAGTAATAAAATACTTTTTACCACATTTTGTTTGAATTGATTTAAAATCACAAATATTATTGTGAATTAAATCCAGAAGCTCTGTATTCCTTTCAACAGAATGAAATGTAGTCTTAGCTAATTTTGCCTTTACACAAATCTCATATTTGTGATTTGGATCAATATCAAATTTAGGTGGACAATTATTATTAATTAATCTACGCATAAAATTATAATTAACATATCCTAATCTATTCTACCATAAAGAGGACTCAACAATATAAGCAGAAGAGAATACATTTTTATTCATTGCAAGTTCAGGTACAATAGCCATAACATTCAGTTTGAATAGATCATCCGACTGATACACCTACAAGCATCTCACTTTTTGTGAGTACAAATTTGTCGGATTCAAATAGTAGCCTAAATCCATTATTGCTCAACAAAGACCCAAAAACTAGATTCTTGCATATGTCTGGCACATGCAGCACGTTATTGAGCGTGAGTTCCTTCCCTAAAGTCATCTTCAAAATAACCTTTCCTTAGCCTTCCACCTTGGAGGTAGAATAATTTTCCATGTACAGTTGTTCTCTATCTATCCCTTGATAAGTAGAGAACATTCGTCTATCTAAATAAATGAGGCAAGTAGCTCCAGTATCCACCCATCGTTCTTTAGGATTTCCAACAAGGTTTGTTTCAGACACAATGGTGGAAAGACTGATGTCATCCACCCTAGTAGGAAGGTTATCCACTTCAGTCACATTAGCTTTGGCATTCTTCTTGCGTTTGTTGCGACAGTCCTTTTCTCGATGTCCGGACTTCTCATAGATGTAACACTTGCCCTTAAATTTGAGTCACTTGGAGTTCCCGCCTTTGTCACCAACATGCTTTCTCTTCTTGTTGTTAACTTTGGGCTCATGTTCCACAACATTGACCTTAGACTCCATCCTAGTCTTTCTCTCAGACTTGTGGTTGTCTTTCTCTATCCTCAATCAATAATTAGTTCCTTCAGTTTCATCTCCTTACGCTTATGCTTCAAGTAACTCTTGAAATCTTTCTAGTCATGTGGTAATTTCTCAATAATTGCAACAGCTTAAAAAGACTTACTCAGAAGCATGCCTTCTCCATGAATATTATGTAGGGTAAGTTGGATATCCTGAACTTGTCCAACGACTGGCTTGAAATCCACCATCTTATAATCCAAAAATTTGTTGATGATGAATTTCTTCGCACCGGCATTCTTCGTCTTACATTTGCGATCCAAGGATTCTCACAGTTCCTTTGCCGTCTTGATTAGACTATACACATTGTACAATGTATTATCCAATCCATTAAGAATATAATTTCGGCACAGGAAGTCAGTATGTTTCTATGCATCTACCGTCGCAATCGCCTGCCGGTCGGTTTCACCTTCAGCCAATGCCAGAGCATCCTCACGTAGGAATCTAGCCAGATTGATAATAGTAAGAAAAACAACATCTTCTATTGCCATTCTTTGAAATCAATTCCATTAAATTTTTTTGACTTGTTCCCGTGATTCACCAAAACAGTCGTAGTGACAGCCGGTATCACTAAAGGTGCAACTGGGACAGGGGTAAGGATAACAGAAATAGTAACAGCAGTAGCATTTGCAGATTTCATATTTTAATATTCTGTTATTACAGAAACAACACAAATAAAACTGCAATTAAAAATAACACTACAGATAAAATGTTCTTTTTTTCTAAAAAATCAACCAATTTGTACACAACAGATTTAATGAAATAACTGTGATATAAAGTACAGAATAAAAACACTAAATTTAAAATTACAAAAATAATTTAATGTAATTAAAACAAAACAAAACAAAAAATGTCCAACTATTTTTTAGAAAAAACAAATAATCTATAACACAGAATAGAAAAAACAGATTTTAAAACCAATTTCGTCTTAAGATTGTTGGGTAAAATGAACAAAAAACAATTTGTTGTGTATACTAACAAAACAACAAAAATAGCATGTACAATAAATAAATAGATTACTAAACAAACCGTTAATACAAAAACCAAAAGACATTTTGCAGAAATAACACGAGAAACTGATATGTAGAAACTCGAAAATGGAAAATACCGAAATTAAAGAACCTGTTACAGGCAATATAGGTAGACCGAGGCTCGTGTTTGAAACGGTCTCCTTAAGAAGAAATTGCTCTCGCTACGATGTTTTGAGTTGGTAGCGGTCGTCTCCCAGAATACAACGATCTTCAAGAATCAGAAGCAGTACAGCAATCTAATTCTTCGGCGAATAGAAACTGTGTTTAAACTCTCTCTTCAAGTGGTGGGTATGTAGAGTATACGCAAAAGAAGAAGCACAGAAGAAGGGTAAGAGCTCGGGAAAAATAGTGTTCGAAATGGGCAGAGCAGTAGCCTTTAAAAAGACTTTAGTGACGACGGCTTGGTCTGGCCCGAACAGACATGAACCCAGTTCGGCTTGGCGGTTTGTCTGTCCACTAGGCGTGAACCATTTCAGACTTCAACGGTTCGTTCTAACTTCCAATGGTCAAAACGGTAAATAACAGTAACTAAAAAATTAATTAATTAAATTTTTTGAAATTTAAATTTAAATAAATAAGTTTTTGCAAAAAGATAAGGGTTGACCCAACCCGACCCGCGACCCTCGACCCTCGAACCTGAACTGACTCGGCTCGGCCAATCGGGTGAGCAAGTAGCGACGCTGGTGCGCGCGTATAGCGTTTGGGTTGCACACACTGTTGGGTAGGTCTTCCCTCGTCCACAAAATTGGGTACTCTCAAGGGGCACACCCTTAAGCCAAATTTGACTTATATAAGCCACTTAACAACCATTATCCTAACCAATGTGGGATTACCCAAAGTTATTAACTTTTGCCAACTTTAATGACATACTTTTGGAGTCAATTTCTCATTCACCCGTTAACAGTTTTGATTGCCACAAAATTCATGATTAATCTATTCATGGAGAGAAATATATTATGGTATGAAATTATTAGAAAAGATTAATCTTATCCAAAGTTATTTAACTTCAAAATTAGCTAAAAATCATATTCCACTAAGTTTAAAACCCACTTAATTCCCAACACATACACACACACACGCACATATAT
>JAOTRH010138429.1:0-13905 GCA_034768845.1 Heliamphora exappendiculata | reverse complement strand
TTACTGTTATGTACTTGTTAGCTAGATAATTACCTAAGTTATAATTCATGTAGGTTGCGACTTTATGACTCCTCAAGTACCATAATTTGTATGTTTAAAATAAATTTTATATGTTTAAAGTCGATCAAATTAAGCATTTGTGATGTTCGACTAAGTGTTGAATAGACGTAGATTTTGGTAACAAGTGTTAACATCATATTCCATGTCTTGTGTATTTATATCTAATAAGCATGTCATGGCATTTTTTCATCAAATCATGGGTTTATGAAAAAAGAAATTTAAAGAGTATGGTGACGAGGGAGGGTCCATTGTGTAATAAGCCGTCTTGTGTCGTTCTACACATTTTCTGGCCTTTCGCACGCGATTGAAGAATTGATAAATTTAATGCCTTGTACCGAACGTTTAGGTATTAACTCGACACATTAATTCATGGCTTTCTCCGTGATAAAATTAAATTCTAAGTCATAAATTGGCTTTAGTTATCCTTATCTCGTGCCCTGTCCCGTTTTGAATTTTTAGGTCCTAAATCGACCTCTTAATTTGCAATCTTTCTTCCCAATAAATCAAAAAGTTTCAGCCGTAGTTTGGCTTCCGATCACTTT
Organism: Heliamphora exappendiculata; assembly: GCA_034768845.1. Lineage (NCBI taxonomy): Eukaryota > Viridiplantae > Streptophyta > Magnoliopsida > Ericales > Sarraceniaceae > Heliamphora > Heliamphora exappendiculata. The sequence continues at coordinate 13,303 of JAOTRH010138429.1, read as the reverse complement.
AAATCTCGTTTCCGATAAACCTACTTTTGAGTCTCGCATTCTTAAATCCTGACTTAACTTATCAATTTGATGTTTACCTACTCGGTCCTCCTCATGACCTTAAACTGACTCCTCATAACCTTAAACTGATTCGTTGGTCCTCCTCACAACCCTATATGAGTCGGTTCTCCTCACGACCCTAAACTGACTCGTCGGTCCTCCTCATGACCATAAACTAACTCATCGGTCCTCCTCATGACTCTAAACTGAATTCTCGTTCCTCCTCACGACCCTAAACTGACTCGTCGGTCCTCTTCATGACCTTAAACTGACTTCTCAATCATTCCTATGACCATAAACTGACTCGTCGGTCCTCATCATGACCTAAAACTAAATGATATTTTTTTCGATATGTGTTATGACATCAGAACTTTCTTGCATTAAATGTCTGCATCATGTTAGTATTTATTCATGATAGCATCCACATCATGATTCTGATCATTTTATCTTTGCATTTTGTCCCGAAAATTACATTTTGGTCTGATCCCTAACAAAAGGGGTACGTAGGTAGCTCGATAAAAATTCAGGTACGTCCAAAATCATATGCATGCTTATGTGCTTGTGGCCTAAGATTGATGGCTCGGTCAAATGGTTGTTATCTCTGGTTCTTTGATATAACCTGCTTCACGTGTTGCTATGCAAGTTATATTAAAGAGAGGCAACTGTAGACACCCCAATTTGATCCCGCCCAATCTTAGGCGAATTCGATGATAAAAACAGAAAGATTAGTGACTCCATACAATCCTCAGGAAGTGATCCAAGGTCAGTATTTGAACCCGGAACCTTCAAACCAATGAAATTTTGGCGAACCATCAAAACTTGCTGCCTAAGTAAGGCGATTGCCAACTTGCATTGTGGCGCCCGCCATAGAATCTTGTGGAAACCCTAGCCAAAAGTGGCCACCGCCACCTTTCATCATGGTGACCGCCCACTTCCATTGTGGCGACCGCCATAGAACTTTGTGGAAACTTTCAAAAACATGGCAACCGCCAACTCCAAATGCCCTAACGTGTCCTAAAACGTGGCAACATTTCATTGGTTAAAGAATTCTATAAATACCGTACCCCAGCGTACATTTTCAGTATGAATTTTTGAGTGAGAGAGACTCTGTCGATACATCGAGTGATCCCGAACCCCAATGCCAAAATCCTGTCGAAATATCGAGTCCTGAACCCCCAATGCCTACAATTGAAGTCTTAGTTTGGAATCAGCACCCGAGGATTGAAGCACATTTCCCAATTTGAGGATTCCACGATTCAGGTACTTCGTTTGGATCCTCGGTCTTTTTAACTCCGATTCTTCTCTCTTGGGGTGACCGGGTTAAGATTCGATTTCAATTTGCATGTTCTTTCATTTATATAGTTAATCTCGTTTATTTCATATAATTTAATTATTTTCTTTACTTCTTTAATTGCTAATTCTTTCGCACTCACCCTTAGCACATTGTAATTTTCATTTGTATTCATTAAATGGTGCTAACATATTTTGGCAATTATAATTTAATAATGTTGTTAATTGTTGTAATATTGCACTTACATTTATGTGAATATAGTGATTAATACTACATTTCACATTTATGATAAATAGTTATTTTTAATTCATTTTATCTTTCTAGCATTAGTTTAATTTTCTAGCATTTATTTAGTTGTTCTAATTTACTCTTAATAGTAGTCTAGTTCATTTTCTTTTTTTTGTAACATTAGTGTTCCATTTTTGGTTTAGTATTTCTTTTTTAGCATTCATTTTCCTTTTAATATTAGCTTAATATTCCTTCATTAGCTTTTATTTTCTATTTTCTTTTTCTTTTAACAATAGTGTAATTTTTCTTTCTAGTATTTTCATCTTTATTATTAGCTTTATTTTCATAAAATTTTTCATCTTCTTTTTCTGTAGTTTTATTTTCTTTTTTTAGTACTTATCTTTCTTTTCTTTTCTTTTCTTTTATTAAATCTAAAAATCACAAAAGGCTTTTAAATTAATTTTCATCTTTAAATGGCATTATAATTTTTTTCTCTTAATAATAGTTAAAACTCCATCATCCTTCTCATTTCTTTTATTTTCTTTCCTTTTCCTTTAATTCTCTTTTATAAATATAAAATGTTAATAATCAAATTGTCTTTTATTTTTCAAAACCTTATTTTGTTAACTTAAATTTTCTTTTTTTTATTAACCACAAAAAGCACAAAATCATAAAAATACCTTCTATGCTAGTTAATGTTATTTATTTTTATCTTTTATGTAAATAGTTAGGTTTCCTTTTTATTAGTTTGAAAGTATTTTCTAAACCCTTTTTATTTTGGTTTAATCAATCTTTTGTAAGTTTTCTTTCATCTCTTTTTTTAAATTAAAACTTCAAATATTTGCTTGTTAACACAAAATGTTTGTTATTAGATTTTATTATTTTGGTTAGTTTTTAACATAAGTCTTTTTACATGCTTCTTATAACTTTTAGGTAATAATATGTATATTGTACATATTGTGTAGTTCATTTTTGTACAATTCATGTTTATACAATTTTAGCAACTTAGTATATTTGTTCTTTTAACCAAATCATGTTAATTTAGATTGTTTAAAAATATTGTATGTGGGTATGTTTCATGTATCATTTAGATAGAAATTGCATGCCATAGGATTTAAGATTTTTCTTTTGACTCTTATTTGTCTCGGAGTGTTATGTATATATTTTATGTATTTTTTATACTTGATTTTGAATGTTCTCTCTTCATTTTCATTTTCTTTATTTGCATGCATTTGAAAATTTTTATTAAAGAAGCAATGATGATTAGTAACGGCCAACCTTATAGTTGGGCGAACGGGGTGCCTAACACCTTCTCCGATTCGTACCTTAGCTCCCGAACCCTCTTTCTCTGGTTAAACGGTTTAAAGATCAGTAGCCATTTTTGTTTTTCTTAATTTTTCTCAAAAAATAAGTGGCGACTCTAGTTTTAACAAAAAAGAGTTTTCAAAATTTGGTTTTCAAGGTGTTTAAAATATTTTTTGAAACATCTTTGGCTTTTCTTATTTTTGACTCCTAAATCCCAACGCCACAGTTAAGACAATTACCGTTGACACAAATTGAGTAGCCATTTGGGGTTTAATTGTAGTTGAAACAAGAAGAGGACAATGAACAATACTTTAAACAAGTGTTTCTGGAACTAATCGAGTACAATCAGATTATGATAAAGGAGATATCAAAAGGAGCAGCCTAACTAGATATTTTGCCCTGAAGTTACGTCGGCCTAATGGACTTCAATTCAAGCATCCAAGTTGACTTCCCAGGTTGGGATTTCAAGAGTGTACGAAGAATTCACAAAATTACTGTAACAGACTGTGGTTTCAGAGTCGAGAGAAATGAACGATGGCAAAAGATTTTATCAATGTTGAATGTTTGGAACGGGTACTTAACAAAGAATTGATATCGAGTTCTTCAAGAGAAGAGTTAGTTCAAGTATGATGACTCGAATCAGAGGAGAATCAATATACGAATATCGGTCATTATCGAGGCATGAAAACTTTGAGGACAAGGGTATTTTCTAGAGTTGAATTTCTAATAGGGTTCTCAAGAAGACTTGGGTGCATAAATGTTACCGACGAACGACACTTGACGGTACCATTAAGGACTGATGATATAAGAAGGAAGGACATACAAAAGAATTTCAAAATGTTGACACTAAGGTTTGGGGTAAACGAGAAAAGAATTCATAAGGATGAAGTTGTGGGGTTCTAACGGTGTCTCTCGAGGTGATATCTAAAGTTTCTCCTGGTGCGTACTCCTATCTACCCCCCTTAAAATAAGATAATTTGTTGCATGAATTTCTAATCTTCGATCTTGATGGTCATACCCGTCCTTAGCATGTAGATTCCTTGCTGCTTTCGATCCTGGTAACGTCCTAACAGGACTTACTACAAGACTCAGGCATAGAAGATTTTAGTTTTTATAATGTATAGATGATAATTATTAGTAATTCAACGCCTCCTACAGAGCTTCAACACGACTGAATGCATGATTTTCCATAACCCAAGGCCTGAAGGTTCACTAACCTAAGCTCTGATATCAACTGTGACTCCCCGTCCTCCGGGCACATCGGGACATACATAAATATAAATAAAAGAATATTCTACCCATTCATTCATATTTACATACGTTACTTATTACATCATAAAAGAGTTCTGAACCATTCACAATTACATAATTATTACAGTTTTACCAAAAAATTTCAAAAATTACACAAAGTGCAAGAGAACTGAATATAAGCACAAAAGCGGAGGTCTCGACTCCTCAGAATGCATCAGCAAAATCCACGTGCTCTTGGAACTCACCATGTTCTTCAAACTCTTCTTCTCCTCTGGGTCGACTTTCTCTAAGAACTCCTCCTCACCTATGGCACGAATGCAATGAGCCAAGGCCCAGAGGCAAAACACTCCAACCTTCTAACTAATCTCACGGCACAAAATTCACCGCAACACATACCATATAACACCCAATACAATTTATAGTCAAGGAGACAGAAAAATTTATGACAAGATAGCAGATAAGCCAAATAACATGCGTATATGATATGCAAATGCCCAACCCAAAATGCACCCAGATAATAACAGGGATTCAACGCCTGGAATCGCCAGATTAGACTTAATGGGACTTGATCACCAACGCAATTATCGCGCCTCGTTGCGAATAGTAACCACGTCACCTGGCTTCATGCCACAGCTGTTTTACTCAATGGCAACGGCGTGGGGTCCGCGTCATACTCCAAGCCAACAATATCCAATAAATCATTTCCTACACCGGGGACGCACCCAAGGTGTATAAACCAAATCTGTATTACTATGGATGCACCCAGGGTGTACAAGGGGAATTCATCCCAAGCGGTTTGTCCCAGCTTAAGACTCGTGATGCCTTCGCTAGTGTGAAACCAAAGTCTAAGAGAATTCAAGAGGCGTTCACATTATACAAAGTACCAAGATGATGGATTTAGGACAGCTATAATTAGGCTCTTTCCAACTTACCCAATGCCCAAGTTATCAAAATCAGAATGCTAGCAATGAACCCATGGTGCCCAACCATATTTATAAACCATTTCTATAACACCGGGGATGCACCCAGGGTGTACAAGAGGAACACATCCCAAAACATTTTCGAAAAAAGGCAACCAGGGACGCCCTAGACTTAGAATCATGAAAGACAACTCAACATAACCCATCCCGATTATAAATCAACCAATTGAATTCTGAGTGGCACCATTATGCTCTCGTACGTTAAATTCCCGTACATCAACGTTCCCGATCACTACGGCATATAGCGACAGTTCGGCTCAAGACGTGACACGGCTCAAGACGTAACACGGCTTAGGACATACATGGCCCAAAATTAACATAGCCAATATAATAATCCGAATGGCACCATTATTCTCCCGTACATTAGGTTCTCGTACATCAACGTTCCCGATCACTACGGCATATAGCAGCAGTTCGGTTCAAGACATACATGGCCCAAAGTTATTCATACTTGACACAACAATCTGAATGGTACCATTACGTTCCCGTACGTTAGGTTCCCATACATTAACGTTCTCGATCACTACGGCATACAACAGTAGTTCGGCTCAAGACGTGGCACGGCTCAGGACATAACACGGTTTAAGACACACATGACCCATTGTCAACACCCCCACAACGGTTTACAGAGATGAACTCTAATATGCCAAGATGCAAGTGACAATGTCAATTATGTGAAATATGGATTTCCAGTGCAACAATTTATAGCATGGCATTAACATGACAAGATTCATGGTACAACGCGTAAAGCATAAGGTACAAGTATGTGAAGCACAAGCTACAATTCTCAAGATATGATTCAAATATGATAACATGGGTTCTAAATCATCATACATTCTCTTAAAAGCACTAATCATCTAATTCAAACCAATAATCATATAGAACTCGGGTCTCATAGCGATAGGTACCCAAACACACAATTAATAAATTTTAAGGCCAATGCTAAGTATTAAATTAAAAGGGGCAACAAGGTTTTGGGGTATCTAGACTTAAAATTAAGCTATAATTTTTATACACCATTTAGATAAAAATATTTTTTATGAGTCTCATGTTTATCACTAAGGTCAAATCCTAAGGCAAATGGGTGAACATTTTATCCTAAGAAAAAACGGTTCAGTACTTTCTCCAAATTTTTACCAAAAACTAGCTTCTGTTGCTCTCAGTTGTGGGGTATCAAATGAAATCCAAATGAGCCCATTTTTTATGTTCTAATTTAACATGTCCCCTACATGTTTCATGTTTAGAGCTAAGGGTAATTGTTTAAAACAAGTTAGACATTTTGGCCATTTTAAAAAATAGGTTCTGTCAGCCGCCAAAACTCAGCATAGCCGGTTTTGAACAAAGGGTTTAAAATGATTTTGGGGTATCATCCCGAGGCTTTAAGGTCTTATTTCTGGGCATAAAATACATCAATATGTTAGATACAAAGTTCATATAGACCACTTTTGTAATAGATCATTAAAACTAGGTGTTTTGGGCTATATAAAAATATGTGACAGAATGTTTCTCGAGAGCTAAAAATCAACAGAGATTTTCAAAAGGTTTGTACCTATCAAAACTCAATATTTTGTTCCCATTTTTTGTGCATAGATGGATATACATGTTATCTCCAACTTTTATGGTTTGACCAAAGTTCGGATCATACTCTAAACTAGGTTTTCCAAATCAGTAATGTTGACTGGTCAGAAAATGACATACTTTGGTAAAATTAAAATATCTTGAGTTCTGGTTATGAAAATGAGTTCAAACCAATTTTAGATGAAATCTAACACAAAAATATAACTCTGGACATAAAAATAATGCTTAGATCAATTTTTTACATTGAGTTATGGTATTTCAAATCTCAGGGCAGAAACATCAAAGTTCTTAAAAATCAAGCCTCTTAGGGTTTAGATCTTCTACTCATGCAATGTCAAGTTTTTGTTCCATTTCTTTGCATTCTTGTGTTTCAAACTTCAATATCAAGGCTCCAGCACACCTAGATGTCATAAATATCAAAGATAACAACATACAAAAATATTTCATAACATTCACAAACATAACAGCCCCTAAATTCCAACTACGACGCCTTTTCGATTTGATTTTGGTTCTCGATTTTTTGAGTGTTTAAAGGGATGGGTTGGGGGATATTTTGAGAGATATTAGATATAAGGTTTAGAGGTTTTACTTACATGTTTGGGAGATGAAAATATAGTGGAGGATGGATTTGGACTTTAAAACCATGGTCTCCAAAGACCCCACTTTTTGGATCCCTCATTCTTCTTCTACTTCTTTCTTCTCTCAATCCTCCATGGACCCTCAAGAACTACTACATTCTGGTCTTCCTCCCTCTCTCTCCACCGAAATATTCAATGGGAAGAAAGTGTTTGGGCTTAGCTTATATAAGAAGTGTTAGGGAACAAGGTAATTAATGATTTTGTACTTCTCTCTCTCCTTCACATGGCTTATTTAATGTAGTTCAAGTTGTTAGGGGACAAAATTGGATTTTTGGGAAGCTAAACATAGCTAGGGATCAGTTTGGTGGGACAAAATCTGATCCCCCATCAATGAAGGGATTTGTCTCGATTTTTGTGCCCATATTGTGCAAGAAAATGCATTAAAAATTAATTTGATGTATCTTTTTGGTGTCTTTTCCTGCTGAGACTTATTATTTTTATATGTTTATGAGAAATATAGTATTTTCATGTATTATCATATTTTTCATATCAATTAATTAAATAGATGTAGTCTTTTAAGTCAAATTAAGCTATTTTGGCAATATATGACTTTTTGACTTATTTATCGTGTAAGAACTTCAATAATAATTTGTTTACTTTTGTTGACCTATAATAACACTATATTACTATGTATATTACTTGTTTAACAAGTCTGGGGTCATCATAATGCTTCATTTAATACATTTCTCATCATTTAAAGTTAAAAAGAAGCAAAAAAGTCACTTTTTGGCACATCCCCCAAGGTGGTCAGCCACTAAGGGGAATTTTTGGCATTTTTGATGTTATTTTGTCTTTTACTACATAATTTTACTTAAATCCTTGATTTAGGGTATCTATATGTCAAAATTTGAATTTTTAAGGCTTTTTGCTGTACTAAGGGTAAAACGGTCACTTTACCCTATTTATGAGAATTTTTAATTTTTTAATTCATTATTTTATGATATTTACTTTATTTAGAATGTTAGGAGATTCTTCGAGTACACGAGTTTTATTGCCTATGTTTTAGACCTTTTTGGGGTTTTCGAGCCAAACTTAGGATTTCGACTTGAATTTAGGGTTTTGAACTTCTTCCGTGTTCTATAGCCTTGTGGACTATCCGTCACTAATATTAGGATTTGGGCTGGGTCGTTACACGGGTCTTTATCAACTGAGTTGTTACAACTAGGGTCTGTATCGGGTCGTTACACGGGTATCTTTGATTACTTGAATATGAGTTGATGAAAAGCTAAGAGGTTGGAAAAAATGGGAGGAGGCTTTGAAAGTATAAAGATATAACTTTTCTTATACATTGATGATTGTGGGTTGGTTTTATGGAAATATGAAATGATAGTATTGAAACATATGTTTAATTGGATGTGTGAGTTGAAGTGTTGAATGAGATGCTAAGGTGATGTTTTGAAATAAAAGAATCAAATACTTGGAGAACTTTGGGGTTTTTAAGAAATGGTTAACCACGGTTTTAAGAAAATATTGTACAAAGGGTTTTTAAATGGTTTTTGCTCCATGTAAACTTTTGTGCCCCGATGGAGGTTTTAGAACGATTTTTCTTCCTTTTTAAAGGTTGTTTCTTATCTAAAATGTTTTAAGAAGGTGCTAAAAAGCTTATTAGTAATAAAAATCAAGTTTTTGGCTTGAAGAAGGCCTGGAGTAGGACGGCTCGATAGACCGATCGATCGGTTTATTGAGCGGTCTTTTGATGCACTCGGTACTCTTGTGCAGGCAAGAGACCGATCGATCGGTCTCTTCACTAATCGATCGGTCTGTTTATTTTTCAAAACTTTTGATGTTTTGCTTAAAGGTTTAAGTTTTGGGAACTTTAAACCTAGCTTTTGGATTACTCTATTACATTAGTTAAACCCTTGGTTGGGCGTATTTAGAAAGGCTTTGAACTCATAATTTTTTGTCATTTTGAATCGTGTTGGTTTAAATAAGTTTTGATGGATATTAGTTTACAAAAATGGGTCTTTGAGGAATGTGGTTTAATATAATTATTTCTTAAAACCCCTAGTTTTGGAAAGGAATATGGATTTCTAATGTATTTATATATGCATATGATGGGTGCATCCTTTCTTTAAATGATATGATTTCTATTGGATAAGCTTTGTGTTGATATTATATGAAATGGGTAAATGAGATGTGACATATGAGACATAATATATTAGGGTTATGATGCATATGACATGAAAATAAATTTAATTTGATATGAGTATCAAATGATAATGTGTGAAAATTATGGGGAGAGGAACCAGTTATGGGTTGGACTCTCGAATTTGTGAAATTGAACATTTTGAACAAATAATGAACTGTATGGATGGATGTGAATTAAGTTAGCCTGGCGGGTCTGCGGTGAATGATCAAAAACTTGCGCAAGATAGGGACCACATGCCCACGGGTTAGCCCCCGAAATGTGGTGTTGTATCATGGTGAGTTATAGAGCTGTCTATTACTTAATGACTTCGCATAGCCTATTGGGGGAATATGGAGGGGGTTTCTATAAGTTGCACCCGATACCGGTTCATTAGTTGTGATTGCGTCGTGGTGACTGATAGAACTATTTATTACCCAATGACTTTGAGTAGCCTATTGAGAAGTAATAGGGAGGGATTTCTATAAGCTGCACCCGACGCCGGTTTATAATGTGGTATGATTTTTGCAAAAAACTGGGTGATGAGAAAATGATATGGTTTAATGTGAAAGAAATGAACGTTTTGAAAAAAGGTTTATGGAAAGAAAAAAACTGGTGTGCGTGAGTGTGTGCGTGGGAATAAATAAATAATAATTGGTGAATCATGCATTTTATTTCGGTTGCATCCATCACACCTCACAAATCATGCATAACACTTGATTAGTCTTTATCCTACGAGCTTCGGCTCATGTATATATATACAAAACTATTTCAGGTTTCAAGGATCCGGGACAATATCAGGGCAAAGGATGCATGTGGGAAAAGGGCAGAGGAATGACCTAGTATTTCTTTACATTTACATTATGATTGTACATATAGTAAAATGGATGATTGTAATAATATAAGTATTGTAATGAACTCTTGGAAATTTAGAATTTCGTTAGGTCTTTGTGATAGATACGTATATTGTTAGCAGACAATGTTTTTATTACGGTCGCAAAAAAAAAATTGTGCTCGAGAAAGTCTTTGTTGATAGCATTTGTTCAGGACTATTTGGGTTGTGTTCATGGGTTCCCGGGGTTCGGGACGTTACAGATATAGAACTCATGGATCCAACCGGCCAATGGGCCCTCTTCCTCTTTGAATTCATCTATATTACAATGCAAATACAAATTTAAAATTATTGAAGTTGTACACTTTCTAAATAAATATAAAAATATGTCTACCATCTTTATTTTTTTATACTTAATATTTTTATATTTACCGTGGGGCACAGGCTCATTGATCCTAAGGTGAATTGGCCCTTAAATTGCAATTGAACATATATTAAAGAGTATATTTTTATAATCATAATGGCTGATGATGATGTCCAGGTGAGAGAGTTGGTCCACAACTTCCATCCCTAACACCAAAAAAACCAAACCAACACAAATAAAAAAAGAATCATCACCTGAAATTGATAGAAAATTTTTGTGCAAACGAACTCTGGGACTTTCTTCCATCATCAAACAAGCAAACCGGGAAAAACTTACAAGACTTTTCTATCATGTCAAAAGCATGAAACGTGTGCATTATAGCCCACAAATCAATTTGCAGCAGGAGAGAAAGAAGTCAAAATTTGTAAATGTGATAAGCAAAGCTCCTGAAAGTTGTAGGGATTCTAAACAAATCCACTAAAAGATAGTTCATTTGTCTTATAGATCATTACAAGAATCCTGCAGATGAGTAAAGAAAGCACAACAGCAACAAAAATAGAAAAAGTGTGGGATAACTACCATGTTCAGAATTCCCATATAATTGGCAATGCTGGGATAGCTACTAGTTTTCCTAAATGTAATTTGAGTGGTTCATGGAAGGTTAATAGAGAGTTAATGGGTGTGGTAGAATCACTCCAGCACCAGATCAGAGAGACAGAGAAAAATGAGTCAACTGAAGAAACTGATGGCACTGTTGAAAAATTTGATGTGGCCTCTGGGGACAAGCTTTGCAATATAAATTATGACATTCTGGAAGACAAAGAAGACATTCAAAATGCTCCACCCAAAATACAACCCCAGAAAATTCTAGCCTATGCCTACAAATGTGAATCAAAATGCAAGTGTATTAAAAAATCCAAAATGCAAGTGTACTAAAAAACCCAAAACAACATGCAGCAGCTTTAAAACCACTTGACAGAAAAAGCCAATCTTAGTATTTTTTTCATCCAACACCTCACCCTATTTTTTTCATCCCCCAAATCAATATATCATGCAAACTATTTGATATATGCATACTTTCATTAATTATTCAATTGGAAACAAGCTTGCATTGCCCCAAATAAGAATCTCTAACAAGCCCCATAATTTTATCTAGGAATCACACACCAAGTTATTTTTGATAGTTTAAACTGATGCAAAAAATAATGTTCAAAAATGCATTGAATGGCTGTCATACTTAACTCAACTAGCTTGAATCTGGGTTGTTTTTTCTGATACCTTGTTCGAAATCATGCAGTAGCTCTAAAACCACTTGACAGAATTGCTAGTAAGTTTTTTTCCCATTCCATAAAAAACAAGACTTCAAATACTAGGATTTCACATTACCATGGGAACTATTAGATAGTTTGAGACATGAATTTACAGAGAAAGTCAATCAAAAATGAAATATGCAACTGATTTGAATTTGAGTGAAAACTAAAAACTAATTATCAATTATGTCAAGTTATCTTGTTTATATCAAGGAGACAGACAAGATACATAAGAAGAACAATCCATGGCTGATCAACATAGTTTCTTGAAATCCAACATGTGCCAATTGCAACAATGCCTCAATTAATAAATGGAAAAAGGCAAAAAAAAGACTAGAATTTTTACAAGACGAGTAGAAAAAAATCACATAAAGAAGTAAAACCATAACAGGTGAGAGCCAAATGATACATAAAGAAGAAGGGAAATAATGTGGCAACTAAAAACTGCATGCATGGTAAACATCTGGTTGCTTGCCGCATCATATGTAAGTATGCCTTCAGACCATAACTCTTTCAGCTCCTCAACTAAAGGTTGCAAATGCACATCAATATTGTTTCCAGGAGCACGAGGACCATCAATAAGTAATGACAAAATGAAATATGGTTGCTTCATACATAACCAAGGTGGTAAGTTATACGGCATTAACACAACATGCCATGTGCTATGAGAAATACTCATCGTTCTAAATGGGTTAAAACCATTAGCTGCTATTCCGAGTCTAACATTCCGACTGTCGCTAGCAAAATCTTGGTGTTGTTCATCAAAAGTTTCCCAAGCAAGTGAATCAGCTGGGTGCCTCAGTATTCCATCATTGGTATGCACCTCTGCATGTCATCCCATAAGCGAAGCTATTTTTGATGACATGAATAGCTTTTGGAGCCTTGGTTTTAAAGGAAAATGTCTTACTTGTTTAGCAGGGATCTTAGTGATTTTGATTGTAGCGTCATCTAAATGGACTCTAGATTCTTTATATCTTGATCTCCCACAAAAATCACATTTATCAAGTCATTTTTTGTCCTTCCAAAACAATATGCAATCCTTAGGATATACATCATACTTGTTATAATTGAAGCCTAAAGCCTCATTGAACTTCTTTGCTTCGTAGTATGTGTCGCGCCCTGAACCCCCGGGGACCCGTGAACTAATCCCAAACCGACTCGTATAAGAAATTTCCCATGGCAACATTTGTTTTATTAACGGTTTGTTTTAAAGAAATTAAGGATTTTTGACAAGAAATCATATCCTCATGCATGTCAAATTACAATCAAACATTTTGGATTTCCAAGTGTCAATTACAACCACAATATCATTACAGTAATCCATTTCTGTTTATATACAAACATGATATAGAACAAAAAAAA
>JAOTRH010138418.1:0-13905 GCA_034768845.1 Heliamphora exappendiculata | reverse complement strand
CAAGCCTAGCCACATGAGCAAAAGTCTCATCAAAATCGATGCCTTCTTCTTGATTGTAACCTTGGGCTACCAATCGAACCTTGTTCCTAAGAACTACTCTATTTTTATCCATTTTATTTCTAAAAATCTATTTTGTACCAATAATGGAGTATTTTTTAGGTCTTGGGACTAAAGTCCAAACTTTGTTTCTTTCAAATTAGTTTAGCTCATTTTGCATAGTCAAGATCCAAAATTTATTATTTTCAGCTTCCTCAAAATGTTTTGTTCAGTCTGAGAAAGGAATGCTAAATTACCATAAACATTATGTAGAGAAGAACGAGTTTTGATTCCTTGAGATGGATCACCAATGATTAAATCTTTTGGGTTACCTTGAACGTACCTCCACTCTTTAGATAATTCTAAATTTTCTAAAATTTTAGGCTCTGCAATTTGCTGGACTGCATTATGCTGAGAATTTGAAGCTTCCTCTTGATTTGGATCTTCCTTATCTTTGGTGAAGATATCTTCAATACATTTTTCTATATCTAAAATGCTATCTTCACAAAAATCCTTTGAAGAACCAATGTTAGCTTCATAAAAAATAACATGTATACATTCTTTAACAACTAGGGTCCTTTTGTTGAAAACTTTATACGCTTTACTAGATATAGAATATTTTAAAAAAATACCTTCATCAGATTTTGCATCGAACTTGTACAAAAGTTTTTTGTTGTTGTTTAAAACAAATATTTGCACCCAAAAGCGCAAAAATAACTAATGTTAGATTTTCTTTCATTCCATAGCTCATATGGGGTTTTCTTGAGAGATGCTCTTATCATAACTCTGTTTATGATAAAACAAGTAGTGTTTATAGCCTCGGCCCAAAAATATCTTGGTAGATTATTTTTACAGAGCATGGTTCTAGCCACTTCTTCCATTGCCTTATTTTTCCTCTCAACAACTCTATTTGTTGAGGGGTTTTAAAAGCAGAGAAATTATGATTAATACCATTTTCATCACAAAACTTTTCAAAATCTTTGTTTTTAAATTATCTACCATGATCACTTCGGATACTTATGATTTGAAAACCTTTTTCATTTTGAACTCTCCGAGACAGTTTTGTAAAAGAGGCAAATGCTTCATCCTTATGAGTTAAGAATAGCACCCAAGTGTATCTAGTGAAATCATCTACAATAACAAAGGCATATCTCTTGCCTCAAAGGCTTAAAGTCCTTATTGAACCAAATAAGTTCATATGCAATAGTTGTAATGGCCTAGAAGTTGAAATCTTATTTTTAGAATGAAAAAAGCTTCTAATTTATTTGCCTTGTTGACATGCATCACGCACTTTATCTTTTTCAAATTTAATTTGGGGTAACCCAATCACTAATTTATTTTTCAAAAATTTGGAAATTAAGTTCATGTGTGCATGTCCAAGCCTTCTATGTCATAACCAACTATTATCACTCAAGACGGCCAAGCACTTGGTGCCATTCTTAGAAAGATCATTTAGAGTAAATGTCTAAACATTTTTATGCCTATGACCTTCAAGAATAACTTTGTTATTGATTGAGTCCTCAATAAGACACTTAGCATGGTCAAACACAACTTTGTAGCATTTGTCACAAATTTGGCTTATGCTAAGAAGGTTATATTTCAAACCATCAACAAGAAAAATATTTTTAATAGAAGGGGAAAGAATTTTACCAATATAGCAAATTCTTATGATTTTTTATTTGTTATTATCTCCAAAAGTCACAAATTCACCATCTTTTGGCTTGAAAGATGCAAACATCGATTTGTTGCATGTCATGTGTTGTGAGTAAGCACTATCGAGGCACCACATCCCTTCCTTGAATGAGGATTTGAGACACACCTGCAAGGAGAATCAAGTCTTGACTTTTGGTACCCAAATTTTCTTGGGTCCTTTGATGTTAGTTTCTTGAGGATGTGTTCATTTAGGAACCCAAGCTTTCTTAACAGAAATATTTAAGGATTTTCTACGTGGACAGTGGGTGACAATGTGTCCATGCTCATAACAATTAAAGCAAGTGGCATTTGAATGATTTGATGATGCCTTGACAAATATGTTGCTCAAGAATTTTTGTTTCTTCTTGGGTTTGTAACCAATTTTAGCTTTATCAAAAACACGTTTTTGCATCCCAAGAAGTTTATCCAAATTTTTCTTTCCTCGAGTGAACTTATAAACAGTTTTTGTAAGATCCTCAACTCTTTCATTCAAAATTTGTTTTTCATCTTTCAGATCAAAGACTTGTTTTGCCAAAATAGATTTTGTACTTTTTAAAGTCTCTATTCCAGTTGAGGAGGCAAGAACTAATTTTTTTAGAATAGATTTATTAGAACCTAATTTTCTCAATTCATCATGCAAATCTTCAAAAATATTTTGCAGTTCTTCTAATGAAAAGAATCAGGAGTTACCTCATCATCTTCTTTGGCCATGAGGCATATATTGACAACTTCATTTTCTTCCTTTCCATCCTCAGAACTGCTGTCATCGCTTTCACCCAAAGCTGCAATCATAGCTTTCTTGAAGCTTTTCTTGAATTGCTTCTTGAGCTGATGGCATTCAGCTTTGACGTGTCTAGGCTTCTTGCATTCGTAGCAGATTATCTCATCCTTCTTGTGTTCTTCCTTGAATCTGCTAGAATCACCTTTGAACTTGTTTAGTTCTCCCTTGTATCCTTTCTTCTTGAAGAATTTCTTTCCTCCTTGTTTCTTATTTCTAAGAAACTTCTTGAACTTCTTTGTGATGAGAGCCATGTCTTCATTCTCATCACTGGAGGACTCTTCTTCAGATTCTTCATCATGAGTTGAAGACTTGAAGGCAATGCCTTTCTTCTTTTTGTTGTCTTCCTCATCATCCATCTTGATGTTCATCTCATGGGTCATGAGAGAACCAAGAAGTTCTTCTAGGTTGAGCTTGTTCAGGTCCTTGGCTTCTTGTCTAGCCGTGACCTTTGCTTCCCAATTCTTTGGCATACACCTCAGAATTTTCCTGACCATTTCTTCATTAGAGTAAATCTTTCTAAGAGATTTTAGTCCATTAATAATGTCAGTGAAGCGAGTAAACATATAAGATATAGTTTCATTATGCTTCATTTTAAATAGTTCATAATTATGCACAAGCAGACTGATTTTTGACTATTTCACTTGATTGGTACCCTCATAGATAACATCGAGTCTGTCTTAAATTTTCTTTAGTGGTGTCATAAGTTGAGATCCTATTGAACTCATTTGGGTCAAGTGATCAGTAAAGGAGATTCATAGCTTTAGCATTTTTTTGTACCTCCCTAATATCAGTTTCAGTCCATTCTTCTTCTGGTTTATAGATAATTTCTTTTTCAACAGTTTTGGTAGGTCTTTTGGGTCCATTTATGATAACCCGCCAAAGGTTATAGTCTACGACTTGAATGTATATTCTCATTCTACTCTTCTAATAGTTATAGTTTGCTCCATTGAACAAAGAGGGTCTGTTGGTTGATTGACCTTCAGATTTGATAGGTCCAATACTAGTGGTTCCCATATAAAACTCTTAGACTGTTAAGTCAAAAGTAAGAGCCCAGGCTCTGATACCAATTGTTAGATCTAGGCAACCTAAGAAGGGGGTGAATTGGGTCTTTAAAAAATTAACAATTTAAAAACTTTTTTTAAAAATCTTTTAATATAGCAATAAAGCAATATATGCAAATATTAAAAGATGAGGGATAGAAAAATAGAACCAGACACCAGGAATTTATAGTGGTTTGGCTTTATCCTAGCCTATATCCACTCCTCAAGATATTCCTTGAGTATTTTCACTATCCAGAATACTTCACGGGTGTATTCCAAACCTTTACAAGCTTCAAATTTTCACTTGAGCTATCTGAATGTTTGCGGGCACATTCACAAGCCTATTTTAGCTTCAACAAGATCCTATGAAAATAAGCTTATACTTTCTTCTAATCTCACTTGAACTCTTCTTTGATAAGATTCACTCACTCACTCAAAGGCTAAAGGGTGACTCACCTTTGATTACAATAAATGAGGTGTAATAAATGAAAAATATTCACTCTCTTTACAAGATTGATTTACAATAAATGAAAGGGTAAAGAGAGATGAGGAACAAGAACTGGAGTTGCAGCAATAAATGTGAGCTTGATGATTTCTAAGATGTATTTGAGCAATGGAATAATAACTGTAAGTCTCCAACCTTTTTAAATACTGAGAAGTAACTCCTTATATAAGTTCTTGTGAGTTTTTTACGGTTGAAGGTAGGTGGGGGCAATAAATGCCAAAAATTCAACCATTGAGATCTGTCGTATTTTGAATTTCCGTCTTCAGGGTCGACACAAATGGCTTGGTGTTGACACGAAGTGTCTAGGGTAGGGTTCTTCAAGTGGTTGGGTCGACACAAATCTTCTGAGGGGTCGACACAATTTCTGCACTTTACCATCCAACGTTCTGGGGTCGACATAAATGAATCTGGTGTCGACTCGTTTGAAACTTCCGCATTCAGATGAACAATTTTGTGTCGACTCAACTTGTCTCTGGTGTCAACACTGAAATTCTGCTTCGAACCTCGGTACTTTTGTGTCGACACATTCGGTCTTAGGGGTCGACCCTAAAATTTCTACAGTCAATTTTGATTGTTTTGTGTCGATACAAATCTTCTTGGGGTCGACACCAAAATTCTGCAAAAGGTCTCGATTGTTTTGTATCGACACAATTTCCAATTGTGTCGACCTAAATTTTTGGAAACCAAAAGTGAGGATCCCTTTTGTGTCGACACAAATTACGTTCGTGTCGACTCAAAATGAGTCCTGGGCACTTTGGCACTTTTGTGTTGACACAAAGGTAGTTTGTAGCGACACTAATTTTTTGGTACCAGAAGATCAACTTAAAAAATAGTTATGGTGTCAAACCATTTGATCAATGGGTGTTGACACACTTGATAAGCTTCAAGTATACTTTGTCTTAAAAGTGTTTGACTTAATTTTCAATTAAGGTCAACACGAAAATATTCTAATTAAAGAATGTTTAAGTGTTTGAACCTTTTGAGATAAAAGTCATTTCTTTTTTGCTAAGATGTCAATTTTGATTATTCAAAATGTATTAACACTTTTATTTTAGAAATATAAAATATTATTTATTTAAAATCATTTATTCTTATAAAATAAATTATAAAAAGCATCAAAATCAAATTAAAAAGCCATTGAGCTAACAAGGACATACATAACTATAAATAAGAGAGATATTCTAGCCATGCATTTATAATTACGTACGATAAATACTATATCATTAAAGGTTCAGAATTTATCCAGCATACTTAACGATTACAGTTATCCAGAAAATTTAACAAAAGTTACATTATGTTCGTGGAAATTAAACAAAAGATCAACAAACTCACAAATGTCATGAGCCAGAGCCCAAAAGCAAATTTCCTAAACCGTCTAACAAACTCACAACAAAATATCCTACAATACATATCGTATAATACCCAATACAAATTTAAGGGCAAAGAGATATATAATTTATCATTTTCAATAGGGCAAGCACATATAAGAACAATTGTGCAAATGCGTGATGTAGACGAATGAAATGCAGTTGCCCAACCCAACGTACTTCCAGAATAATATCGTGAATTTTACGTCGAGAATTATAGAGTAGACTCGATGGTATATTGATCACCGAACCTATCCTCGCCTCGTTGCGAAAGGTAAACCCTCACCATGGCCACATGCCTTAGCCGTTTTACGCAATAACAACAGCATGGGGATTGGCCTTTATCCAATTGTTTCCTTTCTTATTCCAGGCCAACTGATCCCACTGTAAGGACCAAGATGTTCGTTAGGTGACAACCCAAAGTCTAATTAAAGCTAGTGATGAACCCACGGTGGCTAATCCCCCTTTTAAAAATAAACAATCTCCCATTACGTTTTCAAATATGGCAACCAGGGACGCCATAGATCCAAAGCCACAAAAAGAACGATTTTCATATAACCCAACTCCTAATGAAAGATACAAAAGGGACTCCGATAACCCAAGATGCAATATATGAGTGCTCATGATGTGCAATATACTTCTCATGTACACTTAATTATAACATGGCATGTAAGTACGGTATGGTACAATCTACTAAAGCATAGAGTACAAGCCTGCGAAACATAAATCATGACTTATGTGGCATAGGATCGAACTATCGGCATAGGTTCATTTCATCAAAATCATCATTTTCATACACCAATTATTCACCAAGTTCATATAAAGTCCATAGATTCAAGTTTCACAAAGTAACACGCCATTCGTACACTTATCCAAATTTATGTAAATGTTTAATTGCTAATTTTAAAGTTGCGATAGTATTTTTCATGTTTACCACTTTTGAATTTTGCTATTAAAAACATAGGTTTTTGGTCTCACAAAAAGGTGTGATAGAGAGCTCTGTTATCACTGAAACACAATAGTGAATTTGGGAAGTGTTTTGACCAATCAAGACTTCATTATTTTTGGCTCCTATTTGGTGGTAAGTAATATAAACATGTCCTCTACCATAATTAGACTTCATTTTTTGACCCAAGCTCGGTTCTCACTTTAACTTAGGATTTTTAGGTCTGCAACTTAGAGTGATCAAAATCTGATACTCTTGGAACAAATGGTATATCTGGAGTTCTACCAAACGAAATCACTTCAAACTAATTTTTTATAAAAGAGAACTCAAATATCTAGGTCTGGACATAAACATCATGTTTAGATTATTTTTCTACAATTAGTTATGATGTTTTAAATTTCATGGAAGAAAGTTGGCAAGCCTAGAAAATCAAGTTATTTAGGGTTTTGATAGCTTAGCTCATGTTGTGTTCGTTGTTGAGGTATTTGCTTTGCATGCATGTCATATACTAATACAAATCAAACCTCCAGAACATACTCAAGCCATAAAACTCAAAAATATATATATGTAAGCACATGCAAAACTTTATTATACACAAACAGTCCATTATCCATACCTACGACGCCTTTTTAAGTTAATCTTCGTTTCTTTTTCTTAGGGTTGCTTATAGAGATGGATTGAGGGCTAGTTCATGAGAGTATGACAGCAAGTTTTAGGAAATTTACTTACCTTATTTGATGCTCAAAGATTGTAGGAGGATGCATGGACTTAGCTTTAATGCTCACACCTTGAACATTTCTTCCTTCTTCTTCCTTCCCTCTTTCTTCTTCTCTCCTTCTTTTTTGAAAATATTTAGAAAATTTTTGTGATCTCTCTCTCACCCTCTCTCAAAAAAATTTGCATGTAGATAATAGGAAGGCTTAGTGTGTTTTTATACAAAAATTATAATGGAGATGTAATTATTGCTTGTAAGCTTTATTTTGAATTTTTCTAAATTCCTATTGGTTGCGTAGGGTGGCAATAAGCTATTTGAGAGATATATATTCAGATTTTGCAGGTGGGAAGTCTGCTATGACAGGTTTGGGTGGCTCCAAATCTGATTTTGCATTAAATTAGGGTTTAAATTGAGTTTTGGTACCATTTTGTGAAAGAAATTGCATAAAATATTAATTTTATGTATTTTTTTAGTATCTAAACCTACTAAAACTTATTATATTAATGTATTTACAATTAATAAGTTAGTTTGATAGCAATTAATAAAATAGGTATAGGCTTTTAAGTTAAATTAAGTTAGTTTGACTATAATTGGTTTTTTGACTTATTTATTGTGTAGAGATTTTAAATAATTATTTGTTTACTTTTATTGACCTATATTATTATATTATTATATATATTACTTGTATAAAAAATATTGAGTCAAAATAATATTTAATTTATATATTTTTTTCTCATTTTAAGCTTAAAAAGGCAAAAAGTAATTTTTTGGGCACAATCCCTAGGTGGCCGGCCATGTAAGGATAATTTGGTTATTTTTGTTGTTATTTTGTCTTTTACTAATTAATTATATATAAATATCTGATTTTGAGTATCTATGTGTCAAATTTTGGACTTTTAGGACTTTTTCGTTGTATTATGGACAAAATGGTCATTTTACCATAATTATGAGAATTTTTGATTTTTGATTTTATATTTTATGATATTTACTTAATTTAAGCTGTCCCATGATGTTTTTGAGTATTAGGGCTTTACCTTTGAGTATTTGGTCTTTTTAGGATTTTCGGGTTAAATTAGGGTTTAGGGTTTAGGGTTTCGGGTTGATTAAGGTTTCTCCTATTCATGCAGCGACCTAAGGTCTCATTGTCTATCCGTCGCTAATACTAGGATTTGGGATAGATTGCTCCACGGGAATTTACAGTCCGGGCTGTTACAACTAGGGTCTGGGCCGGGGTGTTACAACTAATCTGTGCGATATCAGATCTTTACAAAAGATATTTTTAAGCAATGGATAGCCAAACTAAATATTTGTCCTGAAGTTACGTCGGTCTAACGTACTTCAATTCAAGCATCCAAGTCGACTCCCCCAGGTTGCGATTTCGAGAGTAAGTGTCACGCCCCAACATCAGGGTCATGCGAAAGCCCACCCAAAATACAGTTTGAGAAAATAAGATTTGCAGTTGCAAAACTCTCAACCCAAAAATATACATCATTTGGATAAAAATCACCACAGTTCAACTCTCATAAACCGATAACATGCATCTCATACATGAATAAGCATATCGCCTAAAGGCGTACAAACCAGCCATCACAGACGTTACATGTAAAAGTACATGTACAAAAATAGGAAAAATTACAGCAAGTTTTCCATCACTTCTGCAACTAGGTCAACTCCTCATGCTCACCTGAAAAGGTTTTACAGCAAAATTCCACACCGTGAGCCGAAGCCCAACAGAACATAGACAATAAAACTGTAAAGTAGGCTATGCAATTACACACACATGGGCTCAACCGCAGGAGCAAAAAAGGTTTTATCTCATAAAACTCCACGTTTTCCATCCTTCAAACTATGCGTAACATCCTAACAGATATCATGCTACAGTTAAGGGAAAGTAGTAAATAAACAGTATGCTCCACTCGGGTCACACAGCCGAGGAGAAAAGATGTAAATGAAATCCTATGTATCGAATCTGTCGTACCGACAAATGTAACAACGATAGACTCCTGCTCATTATCCTAGTCTTGAACCACTTAAGGTCTGCTAGGTAATAACAAGTTCTATATGGAGTTACAACCACAACGCCATGCACGGAGGCAACCGACTTCTTTACGAATTTTCACGACTGATGGGAAAGCACCCAAACTACACATCTGCTTCTTTACGGATTGCCACGATTGATGGACGAAGCATAACCAAACCACATTTACGGGGATTAACCCGAGGGACCGTAGCGAACCCACTCTGCGCACATTTTTGGACTTCCACCAAGGAGCAATAGAAGCCCAACTCGTAACCACACACTGTCACGGTACATCTATGGAAACATTTCGGAACCCACCGTAGCTCAACTACGAAACCCGCAAAATAGTTTATACAACACATGTATAAAAGAGATACAATCCATCAAAATGGAGATCTAAAATCATTTTTAACAAAACGTTTAAGAGTTGAAACCTCAACCCCGCGGGTTAGTTCCAAATCTCCAAAAAGACATTTTTCACCATTTTTACAAAACACTTCGTTTTCAAACCTCCTTTTGAAAACTACAGATACCACGTACCTAAAACATGTTTACAACTGAGAAAAGGCAGAAAAAAACCCACTTTTACCTAAAACATGTATCACAATTGATGTATTTTCTACCCGGTAAAATCACGAATAATCACATATATCACCATTATATAGTGTAGGGTCTAGAATCCTATCTCGGAGAGTCAAGAACTCGACGTCTCAAAACTGAACAGCGTCAAAATGAGAATTTGACCGAATGGATGCGAAGCCCTCGGCCCCGATAGCAAGATCCGCAAAGGGATCAACCCAAAACCAAGCCCCAGGCCCTCAAAGCTAGAGAGAAGGCAGAAAAAAGTGGGTTTCTTAGCTGTTAAGAAAGGTTTTATCTCAAAAGCTCCGCCACTGCCACATTTATAGAAAACCAAAAATTACACTGTCCATTCAATCGAACCACTGAGTTCAGTCGATTGAACCCAAAAATTTCGGTTCAGTCGACTGGACCAGGCCCTCCAGTCAACCGATCCCTAGGGTAGTGTGTTTTTCGACGTTTTCAAGCCAAGGATAGGTTTCTACGGTCCAAACAAGCCTCTACCAAACCCCAAAAAGCGTATACACATTTATACATACTGTTCTACAACCGTAAAGCATAAACCATGCATCGATACTATTCATATACAGAAGGAAACACATCAAATATTTAAATAACCTAAAAGATAAGGGTCAGGGTCTCACAACTCTCCCCCCCATAAGGAATTTTGCCCCTAAAATTCGCAACAAGGTCACGAGGTGAACAGGTCTGGGTATTTGGCTCGCATCCCAAACTCGAGCTCTCATATCGTTTATTCAATCCCGTGATGAAACCACAAGACCTCAACATAAGTAATTGTTTTGACCCGCAACACTTGCTCCTTTGTATCAAGAATCATCACTGGACGCTCCTCATAAGTGGCATCCTCATCAACCCGCAGCTCAGCCCAATCTAACACGTGTAAAGGATCAGCCTCGTACCTCCGAAGCATAGAAATGTGGAACACGTTATGCACATATGCTAACTGAGGTGGCAAAGCCAAACGATAAGCAACCTCATCAATCTTGTCAAGGATCTCAAATGGTTCAATAGAGCGCGATGATAGCTTCCCACTGCGACTAAATCTCATCAAACCTCTACTTGGCGAGACCTTCAGAAACACATGATCTCCCACTGCAAACTCCAAAGGTCGCCTCCTCTGATCTGTATAACTCTTCTGACGGCTCTACGCTGTAGCGAGGCACTAGCGAATCACTATAACCTTCTCCGTCGTCTCCCGCACCATGTCGGGTCCTAAGACTATGGTCTCTCCCACATCTGTCCAACACACAGGTGACCTACACAGTCTACCATACAAAACCACATACGATGCTATCCCAATACTGGACTGATAGTTATTATTGTATGCAAACTCTGCCAACGGTAGATGATCCTCCCACGAACCTCTAAAATCAAGGACACAAGCCCTCAACATATCCTCTAGAATCTGTATAGTCCTCTCTGACTAGCAATCCATTTTGGGGTGAAAAGTAGTACTGAAGATCAAGTTGCCTCGTGTAAACTCTGCCAAAAATGCGATGTGAAGCGCGGGTCTCTATCTGAAACAATGGACACTAGCACTCCATGCAACCGGACTATCTCTCTGACATACATGCGACTCAGTCTATCCATCGAATCCCTCACTCAGATGGGGAGAAAGTGTGCAGACTTCGTCAACCTGTCAACCACAACCTGTACGGCGTCGTGTCCCCTAGGTGATCGAGGAAATCCTGACACAAAGTCCATCGTGACATGCTCCCACTTCCACTCTGATATAGGCAACGGCTGTAGCAATCCTGCCAGTCTCTGATGTTCCGCCTTTACCATCTGACAGGCAAGGCACCGGGAAACAAACTGGATCATATCTCTCTTCATTCCTGTCCAATAGAACTGACGACGTAGGTCGTGATACATCTTCGTGCCTCCACGATGCACGACAAGTTGAGAATGCTGGCACTCACGTAGAAGATCCGCTCGCCATGACTCTGGCATAAATAACCTCCCAGCAAACCTCAAACTCTGATAAGAACCTACAATCCATTCCGCGGTAACCTCTTCGCTAGCAACACGATCACATATCATCTGAGCCTCTTGGTCCGTCTGCTGGACCTCTAGCACACGTGCTATCAATGCTGGTCGAGTTACTACTGAAAATAGGGTGGCACCCATCGCGGAGATCCATCATTCTTCTTTGCAAAAAGAGCAGGAGATCCCCACGGTGAAGTACTCGGGCGTATAAACCCCCGATCAAGTAACTCCTGTAGCTGTACCTTGAGTTCACGCAACTCAGCGGGTGTAAAACGATAGGACAGCATAGATATGGGAGCAGCTCTAGGGACTAGATCAATAGAGAACTCTACCTCACGGCTCAGTGGCAACTCAAACAGATCATCGGGAAAGACATCAAGATAGTCGCACACCACCAGAGGTAACTCTCCTTGAACTCCAACCTCCTCATTCAACATGAAAGCTGAGAAAAGGAGACCCAGGTTGCCCTGGTTCTGCATAGCACTGGGCAAAGACATCAAACCCTCATCCTAGTCTCCCACAAAACAGAAATAATCTCCCACCGGTGTACAAATCGTTACCCTCCGTTGATCGCAATCGATAAAGGCACGATAGGTGGTCAGCCAATCCGTCCCTACGAAGACATCAAACGCAGTCATGTCTAGAATGATAAAGTCAAACTCTAAACAATGACCGGTAACCTCCAAAACATAGGATCTACAGATAATACTCAACATCACACACTCCCACTGACTAGGGTCTCTACACACAAGGTACTACCCAACCAGTCCATTTGCAACCCCAATGCAGATGCGAAAGTAGAAGATATAAATGAGTGTGATGCTCTAGTGTCGATAAGAACACTGGCCCATGATCTGAAGACTAGAAAAGTACCTCTGATCATGGAGGTGGTAACAGCAGCATCGGGCTCGACCGGTGCTCTAGAAGAACTAGGCTCTGAAAAAACATAAGCTCTGGTCGGTCTACTGTGGCCCTGAACTATAGACTGTCGACCCGACTGTACTGAAGCTCCTCCCTCTGCAAAATGGGACGTCCGAGCTCTAGGCTGTGAATACATCTATCTCCCCTGGCCTGATGGAACAGCTGGTACTCCCGTTGTGCTCTGAATGCTCCTTCCTTGAGGATAATTCCTCTGGATGTGCCCAGACTGCCCACACTCAAAATAGACTGGAGGCCCTCCCTCGAGTGCCTGCGACTGTGACTGAGTCTGAACAGGTGCTGCACTCCGACACTCTACCGCACGATGCCCCAGCCACTGGCATCTATGACAAACAATCTCTCTTTGATTTGACCTTCCCGTTGAGACTACGGGATGCGTAGACGCAGAAGACTATGGCTGATAAGACCCCATCGGATAAGAACCCAGACCAGATGTCCACTGATGCTTGTCCCTGCATCCTCGGGACTGTGAACGTCCCCTGTCATGCTGTCCCCGACTGTCTCTGTCACAATGAATCTCATTCAGAGTATCCTCCACCTTCATGGCGTCTCCATTAACTCTGTAAAAACCTGCAGCCTCAGTGCTGCCACTCTGTCTTGGATAGCAGACCTCAAACCCCTCCCGAACCGCTTCATACGAAACTCATCAGTAGGCACGGTCTCCTATGAAAATCTGGATAGGCTAGTAAACTCAGCCTCTTACTCCACAACAATCATCGTCCCCTGTGTCAGAAAGAAGAAATCCTCTCTGTAGCGATCCCTCAAAGTCATAGAAATGTATTTCTCTAGAAATACCTTCGTGAATGCCTCATAGGTGCCCCCAACTGTAGTCCTGACGAACTTCCACCACATATGAGCACTCCCTCTCAGCTGAAAGGCAGCAAATGAAACCCGCAGATCATCCTCCTCTGTCTATGGAGTATCAAGGATCTTGGTAACCAGCTCCAGCCATTCGGTGGCAACCGTGGGGTTGGGATCCCCAGAAAAGGTAAGAGGGTCCAGACGGCAAAACTCACGCATCGCGACCGTCACCCTTGGCTCAGATATGGTCTCTCTCCCCCTGAAGGCCTCAGCCAGTTGCCGGATGGAGCCGACCATCTCACGCAACAGATCGTCGTCAGTAGGTCCTTGGGGTGCATTAGCATCCCCAATATCTGGGACTAGAACGTCCCTTCGCCCATAACCATAGCCACGGCCTCGACCTCGGCCTCGTCCTCCCTGCGTGGACATAACTCTATACGAAAGCAACATAACAGGATAAGCATCCATACAACATGT
>JAOTRH010138407.1:0-13906 GCA_034768845.1 Heliamphora exappendiculata | reverse complement strand
CTTTCATCTTATCAGTTGATCTCTGAACACAGTGGAGTGATGGTTGCCAATGGAGGAACGTTGGAGGTGAAAGGGCATGGAGTAGCTTCTTTATCTCCATCTATTACACTCTCTGATGTTTTACATACTCCTGTTAATTCGTTTAACTTACTATCTGTGAGTCGTATTACCAGGAATCTGAACTGTTCAGTAACTTTATTTCCTGATCATTGTGTTTTTCAGGATCTAGCTTCGAGGAGTACTATCAGTAAAGGATGGGTGGTAGATGGTCTGTATGTGCTGGATGATACTTCGAATGTTGCATGCTCAAGGCTATCATCTCAGATATTGGATATACATTATCGGTTGGGTCATCCCTCCTTGCCAAGTTTAAAGAAACTATGTCCCAATCTCAGTCAGGTTACACAGTTAGAATGTGAGTCATGTCGATTTGCTAAATATCTGCGTGTGCTATATGTGTCCAATCAGAATAATAGAACCATGAGTCATTTCTCTTTAATTCACTCGAATATCTGGGGCCCATGTCCTGTCACCTCTTTATTTGGTTTTTGGTTTTTTGGTGACGTTTATTGATGACTATTCTCGCATTACTTATCTTTATCTTATGAAAAATCGGTATGAATTACCAACTGTGTTTACTGCCATTTACAGTGAAGTTCACACTCAATTTGGCACAACTGTGAAATCCTCCATAGTGATAATGGAGGTGAGTATGTTGGTGGGGTGTTGGGTTCATACCTGCGCACACATGGAATTATACACCAGACATCTTGTCCTGACACACCTCAGCAGAATGGCGTGGCAGAGCAAAAGAATAGACATCTCCTGGAAACTGCTCGTGCCTTGATGTTTCACATGCGAGTTCCCAAAGTATTCTGGAGTGAAGCTGTGATGACCGCATGTTATCTTATTAATAGATTGCCCTCATCTGTCTTACATGGTGCTACACCCTTGTCCGTTTTATTTCCTCAGCAGATTCCTTTTACTTTACCACTCAAGATCTTTGGGTGTTCTGTTATGTGAGAGATACCAGGCCAAATGTGACAAAGTTGGATGCTCGCGCACTAAAGTGTATTTTCATGGGACATCCTAAAACTCAAAAAGGATATAGATGTTATAGTCCTGACTTGCAACGTTTTATTATTTCCCGAGACGTGGTGTTTGTTGAATCAATTCCATTCTATGGCTCGGCTACTCCACCTGTCTCCTGTGTTGATGATGGTTTAGATCAGATTTTGCTATATCATTCCTCCCCTGACTTACTAGTGGCATCGCCTCCTGTGACTAGTTCCCCGGTTGATATTCCCGAGAAGTCTCCACCTGCTGTCTCCGAGGCACCTGTTCTTTCATCATCCTCCGACTCCTCAGTGTCACCAGCCTCCACCTCTCCTCTACTTAAGTCAAAATCTCCTCAGCCGGATCCAACCTCTGATCAGGTAAGTGACCCTCCTATTGTTTTACGCAAATCTTATCGTAATTGTCGAGATCATCCCTTATACACTACTTCCTATCGTGGTTTACCGGCTATTGTCCAGCAGGATATTAATACTCTTGATCAGCATAAGTTGCTTTGCTCTGTTGTTGATACCTTTTCTCATCCAGGTTGGTGCAAGGCTATGCTTGAAGAAATGAATACTCTTGAGGCTAATAATACTTGGGACCTGGTAAGTCTTCCTCCAGGGAAGACTGCGATTGGCTATAAGTGGGTCTATGCAGTCAAACTTCGTTCTGATGGCTCCCTTGAGCGGTTGAGGGTTCGTTTAGTGGCCAAAGGTTATGCTCAGACCTATGACTTTGACTACTTTGATACTTTTTTCACCTGTTGCAAAAATGGCCTCCGTTCGTCTGTTCTTATCGCTGGCTGCTTCTCATCAGTGGCCTTTATATCAACTTAATGTGAAGAATGCCTTCCTTCATGGTGATTTGGAGAAAGAGGTTTACAAAGAGCAACCACCTGGCTTTATTGCTCAGGGGGAGTCCCCTAGTCATGTATGTCAATGAAAGCGTTCCTTATATGGGCTGAAGCAGTCTCCCAGGGCTTGGTTTGGCAGTTTCAATTCTGTGGTACAAGAGTTTGATCTTCAGCAATCTGCAAAGGATCATACTGTATTCTTTCGCCATATCTCAGCGGGATGATATTACTCTTTTATGTGGATGACATTGTTATTACTGGTAGTAACAGTGAAGGGATTGCTGCGCTTAAATCATTCTTGGGTACCAAGTTTCAGACGAAAAATCTTGGTGAACTTCAATATTTCCTAGGCATTGAAGTAACTAGGAATAAGAAAGGTGTGCTCATTTCTCAGCGGAAGTATGTTCTTGACATTCTAGAATGTGCAGGATATATAAATGCTAAAGGAGTAGATTCACCCATGGAGACTAATGTCAAATTAGAACCGAAAGAAGGAGTGCCTCTCTCTGATCCTGACTAGTATCGCCGTATAGTGAGACAACTGAATTATCTCACTACGACTCGTCCAGATATTGCTTATCTAGTGAGTATAGTAAGTCAGTTTTTGTCTGATCCCCGTGTTTCCTATTGGTAAGCGGTATTACGCATCCTTCGGTACTTGCACAAAAACCCAGGGAAGGGTATCTAATTTTCTGATCACGGTCATATGGAAAGGAAAGAGTATTCTGATGCTGATTGGGCTGGATGTACATTTGACAGAAGATCCACCTCTGGGTTACTCTATCTTTGTTGGTGGGAATTTGGTTTCCTGGAAGAGCAAGAAGCAGACTGTGATTTCCTGATCTAGTGCTGAGCCCGAATACCGAGCCATGACTTTAGCGACTGCTGAGATTATGTGGTTACAACAGATTTTGACAGAGTTACACTTTCCTATTCGAGGATCTACCAGACTCTGGGTTAATAATACATCGGCTATTTATATTGCCACAAACTCAGTATTTCATGAGAGAACGAAGCACATTGAGGTTGACTGCCATTTTGTCTGTACAGAATATCAGAAAGGCGTTGTTACTTTTGGGTCAGTTCCTACAGGAGACCAGGTGACAGATATTTTTACTAAATCTCTACTGGGTCCATATATTTTCTATTTATGTAAAAACTAGGTATGGTAGATATATATGCTCCAGCTTGAGGGGGGTGTTAGATATATATTATATTAGTATTATTATTATATATATAATAATCTAGTGTGTGTGCGTGTATGGATGTAGTGGCGTTACCTAGTTTTATTATAAATAAGAGTCTTGCCTATCCTTTTGAATACGGCTTTCCATTATTCTCTTTCTCATAACATGCGGTTCTCTCTCCCGCAATGAGTCTTTTCTCTCTACCCTTGAGAATTTTTGGTTGCCTTTATTACGTTCGTGACACTCATCCTCAGCAAACGAAGTTGGATGCTCGGGCTGTCAAATGCATCTTTCTTGGTTATTCGAAGACTCAGAAGGGGTATCGTTGTTTTTGTCCATCTCTCCACAAGTTCTTTGTGTCTTGGGATATTGCCTTTGTGGAGTCTACTCCTTTCTTTTCTGCATCAAATTCGGCTGTGTCGGGGAGTGGGCGGTCTGATCTTGAACATCTTGATTTGTTTGTCTCTTGCTTGCCTTTGTCTTCTTCTGCAGGTGTTCCTCCTACTTAGTGGTCCTCTCCACCTTCTCTTTCCACTCCTTTAGCTTCCTTAGAACTTTCCTCTACTGAGCCAATCTCCTCGTCTGTGGATCCTCTTCCCACGGTAAGTGTTCCTTCCCTTGCTCATGATACTCCTATTGCTACTCGAAAATCTGATCGCACTTGCAGGGATCATCCTCTCTATACTTCCTCCTACAAAGACCTCTCAGTCTCCTTACAGACTTGTATCGCTACTCTCAATCAGGCCACTAGTGCTCGTACTATTCCCGAGGCCTTAGCTGACCTTGGCTAGCGGCGAGCTATGTTGGAGGAAATGCACGATCTTGAATCCACTTCTACCTGGTCCCTCGTTTCTCTTCCGGAAGTCAAGCAGACTATTAGTTGCAAATGGGTCTTTACGGTCAAGGTCAATCCTGATGGTTCTCTTGCCCGCTTAAAGTGCCGTCTCGTTGCCAAGGGGTATGCTCAGACATATGGGGTTGACTATTTTGAAACCTTTTCTCCCGTCGCCAAGATGGCATCTGTTCGCCTGTTTATGTCTCTGGCTGCCACTCGCCATTGGCCTCTATACCAGTTTGACGTGAAAAATGCTTTTCTTCATAACGATTTGCAAGCGGAAGTTTATATGGAGTAACCTCCCGGTTTTGTTGCTCAGGGGGGCTCGCAGCTGGTCTGTCGTCTCCATCGATCTCTTTATGGCTTGAAGCAGTCTCCACGTGCGTGCTTTGGTCACTTTAGTATGGTTATGCACTAGTTTGGTCTTCTACAGTCCGGCAAAGATCATACGGTGTTCTATAGACACTCACCTGCTGGCTGTATTCTATTGATTATTTACGTTAATGATATTGTTATCACAGGTGATAATGCAATGGGCATTTCTGCGTTGAAGCAATTTTTAAAATCTCAGTTCCAGACTAAAGACTTGGAAGAATTGAAATACTTTCTTGGAGTCGAGGTGGCACGAGGTAAGAAGGGTATCTTTATCTCCCAGAAGAAGTATGTGTTGGATATTTTTGTTGACGAAGGGCTTTTACACGCAAAGGGGGTTGAGTCACCTATGGACCCGAGTGTTAAACTTCTCCCCGATGAAGGTGATGTTTTTTCTCATCTTGACGGATATAGGAGAATGGTTGAAAAATTGAATTATTTGACAACAATGACAAGACTAGACATAGCTTTTTCTGTGAGTGTGGTGAGCCAATTCATGGCTGCACCTCGGGTCCCACATTAGAATGCCGTGGTTAGAATTCTACGCTATATCCACAGTAATCTTGGTAAGGGGTTGCACTTAGTGATCATAGCCACTTTATGATGAAAGGGTATTCTGATACTGACTAGGCGGGATGCCCCATTGATCGGCGGTCCACTTCTGGCTTCTCTATATTTATCGGTGGCAATCTTATCTCTTGGAAGAGTAAGAAGTAGGATGTGGTTTCGAGATCAAATGCAAAAGAAAAATACCGAGCCATGGCCTTGGCCACATCTGAGATTTTGTGGCTTCGTCAATTGCTTAGTGAGTTGGGTGATCCCTGCAATGGCCCAATGAAACTTTGGTGTGATAATAAATCTGCAGTGTATATTGCCACGAATCTGGTGTTCCATGAGCTACTAAACATATCGAGGTAGACTGCCATTTTATTCGGCGTGAGTATCAAAATGATGTGATCGTGTTCGGTGCGATTCGTACTGGAGAGCAGTTGGCGGATATTTTTACTAAGTCTATTCCAGATCCTCGGATTCGATACATATGTAACAAGCTGGACATATTAGATATATATGCACTAGCTTGAGAAGGGGTGTTAACTTTATTATGATTATATTAGTTTTATTATTATTATTATTATTCGGTGTGGTTGAGCACACCATATCTTATTATGTGGTTTTCGTTGTTCTATAAATAAACCGTTGCGTACCCTATTGGGGTGAACGCCTTCATTCAATCTAATCATGTTTATTAACAGCATGGTCCTACCTAACAGACTGCTACATATAGCAATCTTCACAATAGAGAAGGAAACATAGGAGCAAGACAAGAATGCACAATCCTTGCATTCCAGCTGACCCCAATAAGCACCCATACAAGGATTGTGGTCCAACTACAAACAAGAGACCTATAGAGATGAATTGTAGCACCACTCCAGCGCAAATAAGGTCAAGGTAAAGAAAGATTACAGACCACCCAAAAGACCTCAAAGTGACAAACCAGAAAGCCTAATGATTTCATATCAACCCATAAGGATACAAACGATATAGAACACCAATTAGGGCATGGGAAGAGTTCTCAAAGGCCATGGGATCTACAGGTGTTCATGCCTTTCTTCATTGAATCACCATGGTCTGCTATAATGGGAAGCCCTAGAGAGAGAGAGAGAGAGAGAGAGAGAGAGAGAGAGGCTCCCAACTAATGAGGGTAAACAAATCCCAATTTCCCATCTGGTCAAAGTTCTGTTTTCCAACAGATTGTACAAAAGGGGATAGAAAAAGCTTCAAAAAACTCGAGCTCCATCAGGCCCCTTGAAGATATAAACCATAGTATTCCATATAAGATATAATAGTTGCTAACTGTGTTACTACTTGCAGCCATAGTTTTAAAAATCAGCTGTTATCATCACGTAATGTAGTTACCGTTACATAACGCCGTTACGTATAGGTTTCAGTGCCTCCCATTACGGCCTATTTAGTGGTGACTAAAAATCTAATGTGTAAAGGCCGTTACAGTTGCCGTAAAGGATGTAAAGACCCGTTACGGTACTGCTACAACTGTTACAGTACCACTACAGCCGTTACAATAACTATAGTGGCTTTTTAAACTGTGAATCGATTGAAATCGTTTTCTTGGCGCAATTTCTTTTATTCTTTTCACCAAAAAAGTTTTCACATAAGTAGAAAGTCTCATACTTACTTTGGTGAAGCTTGATTTGCGAAATTTACATAATTTTTGGTATTTTTTTGCTTTCAAAAATGCAAAAATATCTATTTTTTGTTGGTGAATTTTTTCAAGATCTATGCAAAATAAAATTAGCATCTTTAGATATTATTTGTTTTAGTTTAGATTCACATATTTAATGTTGCATTACTTTATATTTATATTTTAATACTTTTTAAATTACTCGTCCAAGGCTTATGCAAAGTTGTAAACTAAGTTTAAAATATTTAGATTTTAGTTGTTCTAAATTAAACATTTAATGTTTAATTACTTATACATTTTTCTTAAAAAAATCAAAAATATTAATTTTGAAAAACAAATCTTAGTTTAATATTTACCCAGAGTAAGTTTACGATATTCAGATCTTGGGTTTTTAGGTTAAATTTACATATTTAATGTTGAATTACTTTTTATTATTATGATTTAAAATTCTAAAAAATAAATTTTAAAATATTTGTTCAAAATCTATATAAATCAGCATAAAATATTTAGATCTTGGTCGTTTTATGTTATACTTGTATATTTAATAATATTTTACTTTTTAAAAGTATTTGAAAATTACTATAAAAATTAAAACGTGTTGAATCATGTCTAAAAAGAAACAAAATTTAGCAAAACTATTTTAAACTCTAATAAATATAACTTTCGAATAAAAACACGCGTATTGATTAAGTTTTAGTGAGTTGTGCAAAAAAGAAAAAAATTCACAGCTCCGATTACCGCTACAGTTGTGCTACAACTGTTACGCTCTGAAACCGTGCCATCGCTACTGTTACGACGATCGCTATTTAAAGCTATACATGCAGCTGCGGGCATGACATCTCCATGCCCCATGGGATTCTCGCTCCTTCACCGATCCTCACTTAGAGGATGCAACCACTTTAGCCACATTGCATGGACTATAGTAAACTTGCAGGATGTCACTAAATGTCTAAGAGTTGGAGTTATCAAATCTCACAAAAAGACAGAAGGCCAACAATAAATATTCTCTCTCTCTCTCTCTCTCTCTCATTAAATTCTTCTTTTAGTTATGGTCGATATTACAGCAATTCCAATATGAGTGTTGGGTGCATTTATGTACCTACAGATCGGACCAATTAAACCTTTAATTGAAATGTATGTATGGATACCTCATTTTGACCAGACACAAGTCCAAAGTGTTATGAGATTTCCTAGTGATGAACGAATATGCACGGCTAAGCCCCAACCTTTAAGATCCCTGCTTGAGCCTTAAACTATCTTTCCAAACACAGCTTAATCTTTTTCTGCGAAATCACCTAAAACCCAAAGACTTTGAAGCCAAAGGGATTTAAACTTGCGATCGTTACTTCCATATTGACAGCCACAACATTAAATTAACAGGAGAAATGGATGCAAGAATGACTCTTGCGGCCGCCAATATAGATTGCCTAGATTGAAGACGGTTATTTCAAACTTGTGGCCGTTACTCTAATTTTTGAGGCTGCAAGTCCAACCTCTAATTGCCCAATCACAGGGATCTGATTGCATTTCCATTCTTGGGGGAGTGTCTACAGATCACTCAGCAGCCCCCACATCTGTAAACCCTAAAAGATGAAACCTAGGGGTTCCCCCTCCATTATAAATAGGATGATACCCCCTTCATTTTGGGCCAGATTCCCAAGCCCTAAGCCCCCCAATACTCTATCAAACTCGAACCCCATGCACACTTCACTTAGACTAAGGGAGGAATTCTAACTTCGGTGGACGAGGAATCACCCTTTCTGTGATTTTCATACATAAACTACGTGTCAAGGAAAGCGATTAAAATAATCTCCAATCTATTTCTTCAAATGCACACATTGTGATTTGAACAAAGTAGCGATCGCAACTCTATAGTTGCGGTTGTCAGTTCTAATGTCACAATATGGCCATAATCCAATACGGCGACCGCTATTCTCCTTTCTATCTTATTTTCCTTTTTGTTCTATTTCCACTACTCTTTTTGGCACTACTTTATTTTCTATGCTAGTTTACTTGTTAATTTTCATTTCTGTGCACTGTTTTACCTGTTCACTTTTCATTTTGCTCATTTTTTTTTTCTTACATGCTTACATTCTGTCATCACTAAAAAGGGATAATAAAAAACATGTGTTTCATGAAATCAATTGCTTTCGAAGACCTTTTAATGCCCAAACTCGTTTCAAGTAGAGGCCGACCGGGTGTCTAACCCTTCCCCTTTTCGTACCTTACTCCCGAACTTTGAATCTCATCTTAGGGTTTCTAAGTACTCCTTTTAAAAAAATAAAATAAACTGCGGAGCAACTCTTTTTTCCAATCATAGGTATCTTGGATTTTTCGTTAAATGAACTATTTTCAAACCCCTAAAAACAGATACCTACAGTATGCAAACTCGAAAAATAAGGCATCATATTTTTATTTATTAATCTATTTTGTAGGATAAAATAATGCTTTATGCAAGATAGTGTAAAAAAAGGAACTTAAATCATTTCGTTGCAATAGTGCAAGAAAATATACAAATAATGACAATAATAAATACAATTATACGTCGGACACCTCCCACACTAGTGTAAAGTTTTTGATACGGGTACTTTATTCATTTTGAAGAGCCAGTGAAACATAGGTTATTGATAATTGTTGTGTTTACTGTTGTTTAGCATGGGCATTTCACATTTGTTGAAGAAACCATGCATGGATTGAATGACCATAACAAGAGTTTCATGCAAAGTCTTTATTTAACTACAAATTACTGATAACATGTTGGGTGCATATTTGGCTTAGTGTGTTACATGTATCCATACCCATATCCACCCATGTTTTGTAATGTCCCCCAAAGACTATGCCACAAGTGTACAAGAGTCAATTTAATGCAAACTCTTGAGCCCTATACAGACAGAATATGCCACATTTCTAAATTATGAGCCATGCACTAGTTAGCATATCCTAGGCCAGTTAAATGCAACTATTAATCTAAGTCATGTGAGTTAAGGGAGCAGATGGTGTACTTACAAAAATTGTTCAAGACAAGCTTCTCAAACAAATCGGGATGCATGTTCTGTGCAGATATCAGAGGACTCAGCCAAGAGAAGACATAAGGAGGACGAGATGTGAGAGGATAAGCAGCTGCAAGCAACACTCCCATAGGAATAACAGGAACATTTAAAGCCTGAGCAGGATCTGCCTGTATGCCGCAATGAATCAAGATCAGCCTCATATTCCAATTTGGTGAGGTTTATGACACAAAAACATCAAAGGAGCTGTTTTAAAAAATTATTGCTCCACTTCACTTGCCAGGGGTAAAAGCAATTTTAATGATGATCTTGTAGTAGTGTAGTCAAGAGTTGATGCCAATGTAACGATTGATGCCATCCCAGAGTCCCTTCCTTCAAAACCTTTCAAAAGTATACATTATATCACAAATATGAATACTTGTTTAATAAACAATATTTTATGATCAATAAGAAAATTGAAGAACAACATGAAAGACAACAGGCAATAACACCAAGAACATGATTCCAACATTTTCTACAACCTCTTGGCCTTCAGTTAAACACATAAAACCCTTAAAATAGACTGCCGTTGAGATTAACAGCAACTAAAATTTTACATTCCAGCAACCAATTATCTTAGAAAGTCAACCCAAATGCCCTCCATTTGATTTATAAATGCTACTAACTTTCTGCCTTTTAGAACCCCGATTCTACAAGCTTCCCTTGAGTTAAACCAATAACCAAAAACAGCCATCTTTATCAGCATTTCCAAAGTTGCCTGCATGACGTCATACCATTTCACATGAGAGATCTGTTCTGGTAGAGATCAAGAGGTATATCTAGACTTCTATAGATATGAGAAATTATTGGCAAGAAAATTCAAGTGTGAGCTAAGCTTTGCCGACAAAATTGTCAGATTAATCAGCTCTTTCGAAATCAAGGAACAAAATTTCGTTTTGTTTCCATCAAAACGACCTAACTGTTTTTGATTTTTAAGAAACCAAAAAGAAACATTAGTAGAATATCGATATTCTAATGTTTCCATTGAAACAGACCGAGCACACCCCAAAAACCGAAACAATGAGTTGTTTTGATAGTCATTATGAATAGCCAACAATTTCATTTCTATTTACTTTTTTTTTGTTAAGACTTAAGAGAGAGATATTTGAGAACAACCAAAAAAAAAATCTTAAACTTACTAAAGAGAATCTAGGAAGTACGGATACGGATACGGGATACAATACGATACGGATACAGCAATACAGCAAAATTAAAAAAAAAAAGGCTACGGATACAGCTAGGATACGTTTGTAAAAAATATAACATATTTTTTTTATTTTTAGTAATGTATTATTTATAAAAATAAAACCCAAAATAAAAGTAAATTTATTTAGTTGTTGCAATCGAGTATTTAATACATGACAAATAATCAAAACATTAAAAATTAAAAATAAATCACAAACTTATCACGTGTTAGAGTTACTATAGTGAAACATATAATAAATTAAAATTTTAAAACAAAAAATACCCAAAGAAAATTTAAAAATATAAAAAATTAGCGCCTCGTGTATCCCCGCAGTATCCTTCCCATATCTTTCTCATATCCTCCCGTGTTCCTCATGTATCCGAGTCGTATCCAAAATCCAAAAAAATAAAAAAATTTATTGGATACTTATTTTCTATATCGAATACGTATCCTGCCGTATCGGACTCGTATCCGATATGCGTACGAGGCTTATTTTGAAGTATCCGTGCTTCATAGAAGAAAATCTAGATATTAATGAGGAGAAGAAGAGAGTTAGCAAGAACAAAGTAAAACAATTATGATTAAACTAAATATTCTTTTTCTTCATTACAGCTAAGTACTCTTTTTATAAAGATTTGTAATTTTTTTTGTTTTCTTATAATCTTTCATGCTACTACTATAATTTTTCATTTTCTTGTATTTATTTCCTTGAAATTCCCACATGGTTGTGTATAAATTATATGTTTGACATTATTTTTACTTTCTTAGTAATGAGTATTATCAGAAATTCAATTCTAGTGCTATTTCCTATGGTCTAATACTGTAAAATAACATATATCCTATTAGATTGTTTAATATACATTGTTGGGTCTATTTCTTAACAGTTCAAGTTTTTGGGACAATTTGGTGACTTAACATGGTACCAGAGCTCTGGTTTCACGAAATCTTGGGTTCAAGTCTCGTGATATATTTTCCTGCTATATTTGTTATTATGCATTATGAGTGTTGATGCACCTGTTTAGTTTAGTTTGTTTAATTCTCCATGTGCGAGCGAGACAAAGTCGTACGTGAGATAAAGTATTGAATAGCTTGATATACATTGTTGGACCAATTTCCTAACAGCTTAAGCTTTTAGGACAATTTGTGACTTAACATATCCCTTAATGCTTTGTTTGTTTCGACTAAAAACATTTTCCTTGGGAAACTATTTTTCGTAGAAAATACTTTTCGTGGAAAATTTTTCCAGTGTTTGGTTGCTACTTTGAAAATTATGGTCCTAGTGTTTATGGTAGTACGAGTATTAGTGGTGGTGGTAGAAAGTCATGGTAGCAGTGGGGGGAGGTGGCAGCAGTGGTAGTAAGAAGGGGGGGGGGGGGGTGGTTGTTGTGGAGTAGCGGTGGTGGTGATGGTGGTGTCGGGGTGTGAGCGGTAGTGACGGTGGTGAAAGTGGTGGGCTGGTGGCAGCGGTAGGGGTGGCTGTGGGACGGTGGCATCAGCGCAGCGACAGTGAAGTTGTGGTGGTGGCAATGGTGGGGTGTTAGTAGCGGTGGTGGGGTGGCGGCAACGGTGATGGTGGCAATGGTAGTGGTGGTGTGGTGAGTAATGGTGGCATCGATAGTGGGATAGCAAGAGTGAAAAATATTTTCCATTATAAAAGAATGGATAACATTTTCCATTAAAAAACCAACTTATTTTCCATTAATTTGGAAAATATTTTCTGTTAATTTTCAAATTGTCATGCTTAAAACTGAAAAATGCAGAAAATATTTTTCATTGAAACAAACGGGATCGTAAAAGTGTTAAATTGTTGATATCCTAGTCTTAAAAACGTAGAAAAATACACTTTATGTTTTCAAATGATTTTTTTTATGTCGGCAATTTGCTCTCCGTTTCCATCATGTTTTCAAAAAAATTTCAAAAACGTTTTAGTTTCTGAGCTGATCAAAACAATCCACTGAAACAAAAATTTGATCCTTATATGAAATTTAAATAGTTCCCACTTAGTGTAGCAATGGAGACTAGCCAATGGATTGCTGAAGGGGTAATTTTTTCCGACTGGTGGAGTATCTATTTTTTTCTCCTTCTAAAGCATTAGGTTAAGTGTCTCTTTCTAGATCAAACCTGGTTCCAACTAGTACCCTGCATTTGCTTATTCAAGATGTTTTGATCAATGCATACAATGCCTCTCCTAATCTACTTCGAAATCTGCTTGGATCATCGTTTCTAAAGCTTTTGAAGACTGTTGGGGATGGCTTGGGACTTGGGAGTTGGCATGGTGGTCAAGACTTGGTTTGTTCCCTCCAAGGTCTTAGGTTTGTCGAAATCTCCGAGGTGCTGCTATCAACTCTTGTAGGGCTAGTTTATACGGGCATTGCCTTGGTTTTAATTGGGCTGCCTGCTAGCGGATAGTGGGATTAGTCCCCTAGGGATTAGTCAAGGAGCTCATAAACTGCTTTGGGCACCCAAAGATATTAGGGGGGGAAAAAAAAGACCATCCAATAATACGAGTTTTCAGAAAGGGAAAACTTGAAACGTCTGACTAAACACTTCCCCCTATTACTTTAGAACATCAGTTATTTGTTATGAGCATGCTTTTCAAATATAATGTGATTCAATTGCAATCATCTTAATACTTTAGCATCTGATGAAGAC
The DNA here is from genome assembly GCA_034768845.1 of Heliamphora exappendiculata. Lineage (NCBI taxonomy): Eukaryota > Viridiplantae > Streptophyta > Magnoliopsida > Ericales > Sarraceniaceae > Heliamphora > Heliamphora exappendiculata. Next base: position 515 of record JAOTRH010138407.1, on the reverse strand, counting down.
AATCATGATTTGGACTGGAAGCGAGAGAAGTGGAAATTGTCTTCTGGACAGTGGGTTATGAGGGATTGCAGCCAAGCAGGTGTTGGGCAGTTACCCAGTTCAATGTTCAAGTTGGCAAATGATACACAAGTAAAGATGCTAACAGAGATTACACCATGTTTCCTTCTACTTCTTAGATGGTTGTTACCTTTTTTTTTTCTTTTTGCAAAACAAATACTACAACTGTGACAGTTTTCTATAACATTGCAAAATGTTGCAAATATGAGGGACCTTTTTTCTCTCTTCTGCAATATGTTAATTTTCTGGACATTTGATGTAATGATTCTCTTGATAATTGCCAGTTCTGTATGCATGATATAATGCATAAAACTAAAGACTATTGCATCAACAATATTCATGCCATGTCAAATGTATCTGATGATATAAATATGATACACAATGCAACACATTTAATTCACAAAATGAAAGAAAGTCAATACCACTTTTTTTTTGGGGGTGTGTGTGTGTGTGGGCGG
>JAOTRH010138386.1:0-13907 GCA_034768845.1 Heliamphora exappendiculata | reverse complement strand
ATGGTTATTAAAAGGTCTTAAGGGATGGGCTTTAAAATTTCAAATAAATCTCAGGGGGGCAAAGTTACATAATTTTAAAATATTTTAGACTAATGCTTCATTAACAAAGGGATGGGATTTTTTGCAATTTGGAGGTGGCCGCCATCCCTTGAGGTATTTTCTCAAGGATGTGGGTCCAAACTTGAGGTATTTTCCCTGCAATGATTATAAACCATTCGTTAGACGGAAGCGGGAAAATTTTAGTATAAAGTGTCATTTTGGGAATTTCATTTGGAATGTGACATTGCAGTTTCTCAAACTGGCTGTCTAACTCTCAAAGTATGTGTAATATACTGGTTTGCCTTCAGGTTTTCTCAATATCCACATTCTGGATATGAGACCTTACACCTAAGATGGAAATTTATTCGGATAGTTTGTTCTAATGGAGATGTAAACTGTTATGTAATTGCCAGATTGCCACAATGATCGCTGTTTATGCTAACTGGAGTTTTGCAAAAATACAAGGCTGTGGTTGGGGATGGGCTGGTGTCATCTGGCTTTACAGTGTGGTAACATACATTCCACTTGACTTCCTCAAATTTGCAATACGCTACGTTTTGAGTGGAAAGGCTTGGGATAACCTCTTGGAGAACAAGGTAGATTTTCATTTGATAAATTCTCTTTCACTATTTGATTTAGTTTACTTATTTATTTATTTTTTTGCAATTTCTTGCGGTTTCTAATTGTCGTTGGTGCTCTTCTCTTTTGACAGACTGCTTTTACTACAAAGACTAACTATGGGAAAGAAGAGAGAGAAGCACAATGGGCTACTGCACAGAGGACGCTGCACGGCCTTCAACCACCGGAAATCAGTAACCTTTTCTCTGAAAAGAGCAATTTCAGGGAGCTTTCAGAAATTGCAGAGCAAGCCAAGAGAAGAGCTGAGGTTGCCAGGTGAGTGTGTAGCTTTTTCTAATTGATTTGAATGGACCTGTGGTGTGCCCATTTATGTTTTGGCTGCCCGGAAATTTTCCAAAACCCATTCTTTTTCTGGTGCAATTAGCTGCCCAGGTCCTCGGATCACAACGTGGTTCTCGAGCCATGGAAACTTAAAAACTTGGTTTTTGACCTCTGATGCTGATATTTTCCAATGTATTTGCCAATACTGCTTGTTATCGATCGATATATAGACATTGTCACAAATATTGTTCGTTATTGACCGATCTATAGTCATACTGGCAATACCGATACATATTCTAATACGGTGATTTAAAACCCTGGTTGAAAGATTGATATGGAATATTTTTTTCTTTATTTGGGGGTTTGGAATAAAAGGCAGTTTACAGAGTTACTTAATAGACATGTATTAACTTGTGGTTGCAGGCTCAGGGAGTTGAATACTCTAAAGGGACATGTTGAATCAGTTGTGAAGTTGAAAGGATTAGACATTGATACCATCCAGCAACATTATACAGTTTAAGCAACAAAGACTTGAAACATATATGAAAAGCCTACGGCTGACCAGAAAAGAAAAAAAAAATGCAGAATCAAGAATGAATGAGAAGACAGAGTTTGTAACCTTATCTGTAGGTTACACTTTTACAGTGATATTCCTTCCTCTGTTATTTCAATGTTCCAAGTTTTATTTAATATTTAATTTAGTTTGAGCGGATATGTTATTTCTCTCTTAAAGAAAATGGCCTACATGTGCAAGTGTGTGCACTTGCTTTTCCAGTTCTTTCTCAATTTGGGAAAATTACTAAATTCTTTTGGAGCACCATGTGACATTGATTACGTAATATTTTCGGTAATATTTTCGGTAAATAATAATGTTTGATACGCAGGAAGTGGGTTTTTTTTTTCTCCCACTTACCCAACAAATATAAGTCGGCATGGTCCCACCTATAACATTTTTCGCTACATGTATTGTCTCTTGCAATCATCTTCACTAGTTTGGTATAAAACCTATTTTTTAGAAAGTGTATATTTACCAAGTGAGATGTCACAGATTGATTGAAATTAGTAAAAATTGTGGGTCTTTTGAGATCATCCAAAACTATAACATCATAATATCAAAAATTTGTGGATCTTTTGAGATTAGTTTCAAATCTACCATCATAACATCATCCCAAATTATACATCCACTATAACAAAGAAATAGAATAGATACTGAACTAACAAATGAAATAGTCACAAAGTAACCACATAAACCCCTCTCATTGACTTAAAATGCCTTGGACACTTGTTGGGAATATTTTGATGCCCAAACAAGTTTTAGCAACTATCTAAAAAGAACAATCCACTTTAAAAGCCCATATCTCTTTGGCCTGTAATCCAATTGCTATGAAAATATTTACAACATTTAGTTCTTAAGTATTCCGAAAATCTTGACATATCGTAAGCCTTATTTGAGTTTGAATGAGGGAGTTATAGCCTTTCGTTTTTTAGTTCTAAGTGTTCTCCGTTGTCAAAATCTTATCAATTGCTTCCTTCAACGATGTCCCAACATCAGCGCTACATTGCAGTTGGCTTGGCTCCAATTCGTCCTCGTCTAGAAGCTCATTGCCAAAGCCAAGCTACATATTCAAAGATGTATCTCTATAACTAGGAATGAACTTGTTCACCCACGTCTCTCACCAACAACAAAGAACACGACTTGAGAATCAGAAATTTTTGTCAAACACCTTGCGAGCATAAAAGTGTATATGAACAGAGATAGATACAAGCACACCTCTCTATCCTTCTCTACGTAATCTTTTTCTTTTTTTTTTCTCGACTTCTCTACGTAATTACATAATCAGAAACACGAGAAATAGAGATGCAATTCCATCCCTCTCCACAAAGTTAGAGATGCGACTCTATCCCGACAAAATTGTGTGCGTTCCACACTCGAAAGACAACAAATTACATTAGTAGGAAAAAATGTAATCCACTAAAACATATTTTTAAATTTTTTTATTAACCCTATGTTTGGACTAATTTTTTTAAAGAGTTTTTAGGCTTAAAACTCAAAAGGCTAACTAATTTAGCTTAATTAGGTTTTTTTTTCATTATTTTTACATATTTTTACATCTATTTTTTTTTTTATAAAAAAGCTAAAAAACTTAAAAACTTAAAAAAAAAAAACTAATCTAAATATATAGGCTAAATTTGGCTCAGTAGTCTAACATAAACGAATTTTTAAATTTAACCCCAAATTATTTGTTTATCTACCGAGATTGACCGACCGGTGCTCATGATTAGAAACAAAACAACCGTTAGCCATGCCTAATAGGTCTAAGGCCTATACTTTTCTAAAATAGACACTCAAATCTTTTAATTCACCTATAGCAGTGGTCTTCCAAAATGACCTCACAAAATGAACCTAATTCTTACCCCTTTGGGCTTGGTCTATGACGCAATTGAATTAACCATGTCTTATGATCTATGTTATATGAACTAAATATCCTTAATATAAAAAATACTCATATCAAACACTCGAGACTTGAATAAGAGTAAATGATATGTGTTTAACATTTTTATAAACATATTTAGTTTGAGAGTTTAATATAGAATTATAAATAACAAAAATTATAGCAGAAATAGCCTCCTATCATCGTTCACCACCTGCACCCACCATTAGTAGTTATCATCATCGCCACTACTTTTGGCCGTCACTTCTACCCATCAGCCACCACCTTACCTACCCTCTCCAACCAACAACCACCACTTCTACTTACCACCTCCACCAATCGGTTGTCATCTCCACAAATCGGTCGTTACCTCCACCCACCAGATCTCCCCACAAGCTTTCACATCCCCCCTAGCCGACACCAGCATCCACAACCTTCACTACCAGTTACCACCTCTCTCACCGATCACCACTTATATCCATCGTTGCCACTATTCGCCTACTCCGGACACTACCTTCGGCTATTATTTTTAGCACATTCACCTACTCTGGACAATACCTTCGGCCGTTGGCGACCATTTTTACTAACTCTTCTACCTCCAAGCTCCCTCTAACTACTTCTTATTTCAAAATAAAATCTTACAAAAATTGTAATGCCCCGATTTAGAAATAATAACAGTCGAATAAAATTTTGAAATTTCTCCAATAAAAGTGACTGTTTCCTTTGAACGCAACCCTGAGAATAGTCAATTCATAACTCAAAAGGTAATTTAAACATATTTAAAAAAAATTCCATTCTAAACAGTTTTTCAATAAAAATTCACCCACGGAGTCCGCTCGAGCGAACTCCTCACCGCTCGAGCGATGGGGCACTCGAGAGTTACTGCCCGAAAACTGTGAGATTTGCTAAGCTTTGGAAAAATAACCAAATTTTCTCCTCCTTTAAACATGATTTTAAATAGAAAAACCTGATATCAAACTTCAATATCAAAATATATCATTAAAAGGGTAAAGCCTCTAACCCAACAAACAAACGAACGCCCTCACATTGCATAACATGAATATACGACCTTAAGGCCTTACAATTCGGGTGTTCTAACCCCAAATACAATAATCTGAACATCCCAAAAGAAGATAAGAATTACATCTTTACAATTTTATTTTTCAAAAACATACTATCCAAGAATATGTAATCCTATCAGTTACTCAAAAAATGTCCAGCGACCGTCATCTTAATCCAAAATCTTTTTTCCGTTATTACTTGAAATGTTGTTAAACAACATAAGTCAAAACTCATAGAAAAAATACTAACAATGAACATATGCATGATATATGACGTTGGTTATGCGGGATGCACACATATGTTTAATCAAAAATCACATTGTTTGTCCCAAGTTAAATTCCCAATACATAACCAAGTTTTGCATAAAAGAATTATTATTCAAAGCTCCATAATTTCAGTGGAATTAACCAGTTTTCTCAATCATCTTATCATTCTCAATCAACTCAATACATCTCCGCATCCTATCATTTTATCCATTCACCAAATTAAGGTTTTACCAACTCAATTTATCCATCAATTTATTAAAGTACCAAAGCCGAAAGGCGCCTATAAACTCAGGTATGTTTATCGCCACCAGTCCACACGAGGTCCAAGGGATAAATATCCATTCTATAACCCGACACAAAGAGCATACATTTTTTATTTCTCTCAGAAATATCGATGGGTGAGCCGCCCAAGAGCATGCTTTTACGGGGATTAACCCAAAGGAATGGCCTACCTTACATTGCGCAAGTTTTCGATCTTTTACCGAGAAGCAACTCGTGCCCAAACTTAATCATTCAATTTCATCACACGGTACTTTAATTATTCAATTGTTCCATTTCATTAACCACTAAAATGAGTCCAGCCCATATCACTACATTCATTTTCCTATTTTTCATTAAAAATCCCAAATTTTCATACCCGACACTAGCATGTCCCACACAACTCATGAAATATAAATACAATAGGTTACCACAACCCTCAATTTGACTGATAATCACATTAATTTCAATAAATGGGTCCCTTAATCCCAAAATCCCCAATTTTCATGGTTTAAGCTCAATCTCAAACCCTAACCTATCCTTTTTCAAATCCAACTGAGTTCAACAACATAAAGATAGAATCATGTTAAATCGTTCATAAATCTAAGATTTAACCATCATTAATATTAAACCCTAACCTAGGGCTTTGAAAACGCTATTGTCATGATTTTAAGTTCATAGTAATCAAAATACAATAGATATCACCCAAATATTCAAAGATAGTCATAGTTCCTATCTTTGGGATGCTAGATCCACAAGAAGAAGCCCCAACAAGCTCTAGTCACGAGATTCTCAAACCAAAAGGTGAGGATAGAGCTCCCAAAGTCTAGTTCGAGTCTTCGACAGGCAAACAACCGAGATGGATGCGTGAGGCCCCACCAAGAGAAGCAAAGAAGCTCTAAACAACCCTCCAAACCTAAACCCTAGCTCTCACCTTAGCTCTAGAGAGAGAGAGAGAGAGAGAGAAGTAAAAAGAATTAGATAAAAAGAGCCCACATGCGACTTTAAAAAGTCTGCTCGTTGACAGTCCGCTCGAGCGGACCCCCCACCGCACGAACGGCTATCCTACATAGAATCTCTCGGCCACCTGTTCGCTCGAGCTGTTTACCCTCCGCTCAAGCGGTCAAAACTAGGTAAAAACCTCGATCAAAAGCTTAAACTGGACCGAACATAAGCTAAACACCTCCCAAAGACGTTCTCATACATTACCAAATACTTAACCACCGTTAACAAACATATGTAAGCTTAAGTTTTATTTCTTATGCATAATCTATGCATTTGGCCATTCCCATGGAACCTAACATACTCATTTTCATTAATACAAAAAAATAATAAGGGACCAGGTCCCTACAAAAACATATATTTGGCAAACGTATTTTTAATTTTTTTTAAAAGAAAAATAAATAAAAATACGCGTTCTGTTTATTGTAACAAAAAAATAAAAAACTGTAAACATTACCGAATGGGGCCTTAATAATACCAAAGTTTAGTTGTGAAAATGTAGTGAACGAATGAGTCACTGGTTTATATTTTGAAAACAAAATCGAGTTCTTATTAAGTCGACCCAAGGTGTAACTGCATGCTAAAAGTTCTACTTTCGTGCAATGATTTTTTGTATTTATTTTATTCATTAATAAAATTATTTATTTTTATTTTAATAAAAATATGTATGTAAGCAATATTTTGCGTTGTATTATTTATTTAATGTTATATATGTGTGTTTTTTTATTATATATAGTAGTTGATCTAGTGTGTACAGTTCGTTTTACACACAGAAGATCATATTATCTGTTCTTGTAAAATTTAAAATTTTTTATTTACATTCTTAGATAGAATTGAACACATCGTTAATAGGATCACAGCATATTGCTTTTAGTAGGCCTATCTTGACTATACAAAATGATATAGTTTTAATTCACTGTGCTAGTATACTTGGTGTGTATTAAATATGATCGTCTTGTGATAATTATTTTTATACTAAATATATAAAATAATTAATATTCATGATTATTATGAGTGCTTATAATATTAATCCTAAAATAGTTAATAGACACATATATTTAATATTTGTTATTTTAATTTATAAAAGAGTGGGAGTCTAAAAATTTGGGCCGCCATTACTCCTAGGTGCTTATACTATTAATAATGTTTGTTATTAATATTTGTGTGTATTTGGGCCGCCATTGCTCCTCGGTGAAAGTCCAAAAATTTTGTGCATGTAAGTGCTTCGCTCCTTCGGATTAATCATCATAAATAAAGTGCCCTAGTGGGAGGCGTGCGTTGTCGTGATTTCGTATAGAACTTGTCATTACCTAGCAGGTTTTTGTATGGCTTGGGTCTAGGGTAATGAAAAAGAGCCTATAGTTGTTACATTTGTCCCAGGTGCGACAGAGTTGGTACATAGGGATCATTGTTGGTTGTACGAACCGTTTGGAAAACAACGTTTTATTACTGTTTTCGTTAACTATTAGAAGTTATTTGTATTGCATGTAATGCGTGGCTTCAAGGATGAAAAATCGTTTTGAGGCGCGTGTAGTCGAGTTGATTCAATGCTATGTGATTGCATATTCTGCTTTATTTTATTTTAGTATATTTCTACTAGATTTTGGCCCATGTTGTGGGATTTGTGAAAACCTTTTTCAGGTGATTGTGATCATGAGAGATGGGCTTGAGGAGCTGAGGCGATGGAAGACATTTTTTTATAGTTTTCCTTTTGTTATGGAATCATGTACTGTTACATGTATTGCGTAGTCTTCAAAGAACGTTTTATAAGCTTTGTGGCTATATATTATGCATGTTTGGAATGCATGTTTATTTTGAGAAGGATCATGGGTTTTGGGGCGTGACAACTTGGTATCAGAACTCTGAGTTTGAATACCTAAGAGCCGTGGGAAAATGGTGCATCACCTTGTGAGAATGATTGTGTGTGCTTGATTGTATGTGTTTAAGTATTTTTATAACATGAGCACGATAGCTTGTTGAGCATGAGGATGTTGTGTATATGTGAGCATATGAGTTGGACCTTAGGATTGATTAGTGAGATGTGTTTACATGATCTTGAATGACTATGTGTTAGCATGAATATGTGTGTTATGTTTTATGTTAGTCATAACCTGTGGTATGGAGGCTTATGTTGTTATGTTGATTTCGTATAGAAGTTATGTCCGCGCGGGGAGGATGAGGCCGTGGCTGTGGATTAGGCTGAGGGAATGTGCTAATTCCTGATGCTGGGGGTGCTAATGCTCCCCAAGGTTCTATAGTTGGGGTGGATTTGCTGTGTGAGATGGTAGGCTCCATCCGTCAGCTAGCCGAGGCTGCTAGGGAAAGGGAGAGAATACTTGAGCCGAGAGCGACTATCGTAATGCGCAAGTTTAGATGCCTGGACCCTCCTACCTTTGTCAGGGATCCTAATCCCAAGATGGCCACAGAATGGTTGGAGCTTGTGATTAGGATTCTGGATACCCTACAGATTGGGGAGGACGATCTGAGGGTTGCATTCGTTGCATTCCAACTGAGAGGGGATGCCCATGAGTGGTGGAAGTTTGCTAGAACTACTGTGGAAGGCACTTAGGATGCTTTTACAAAGGCATTTATGGAGAAATACTTTCCTGAGCCCTCGAGATATCTTTACCATGAGAAGTTCCTTTCCCTCACCTAAGGGGTGATGACTGTGGTTCAGTAAGAGGCAGAGTTTACTAGCTTGTCCCGGTTTGCACATTAAATTGTGGCTACAGATGAGTTGTGAATAAAGAGGTTTGAAAGGGGTTCAAGACCCGCGATCCGAGATCGAGTGGCAGCATTTAGGATGCGTATCTTCACAGACTTGTTAAAGAAAACTATTACAGTAAAAAAATACCTTGAATGAGACACGCAAGGCTAGAGAGAGTAAAAACTAGCAGGATGGAAGAGGTGCGCAATTTCAAGGGCGCAGGAACAAGCGCCATAGGTCGTCTGATCCGAGTTCTCATCTTGCGAGATCATATCTGCAGCAGTTTTCTGCACCAGTACCCTCAGTGGCTTCGACGAAAAGGCTGGAGCATAGAGAGTTCATTTGTTATTGATGTAGATAGCCAGGGCATCGTGTGCTAGAGTGCCCGTAAAAAAAGTAGTTTCAAAGTTCAGGGCCCGTTCATTCATAGGGGAGAGAGCCACCAGTTTGTTATGGATGCGGCCAATCAGGGCACATTCGTAGGAATTATCCTCAAGGAGTAAGTGTCTAGAGCACGGTTGGTGCACCTTATGTTTCTTTCGTACATGGATGATAGACTTATCAGCAGCCTGTGGCTCAAATGTTTAGGATTGCAGACGGGGGTGCCTCAGTACAAACAGTGCGGCAATCGACAGTCCAGGGCTACGATGGATAGACTAGAGCACCACAGCGCAGAGTATATGTTCTTGTTGATCCCAGTTCTTCCAAGGCACCAGTCGTACCTGATGCTGTAGCTACTACATCAGTGATCAAAGGTACTCTCTTAGTGTACAGATCATGAGCTAGTGTTCTTATCGACACGGGAGCATTGCATTCCTTTATTTCATCTGCTTTTGCATTTGCTTAAAGATAGACTTGTTGGGTAGTACATTGAGTGTAGAGACTCTGATCGATGGGAATGTGGTGTTGGGTCGGGTTTGTAGATCTTGTGAGTTGGAGGTTGTCGGTCGCTATTTAGAGTTTGACTTTATCATTCTAAATATGACCACATTTGATATCATCCTAGGGATGGACTGGCTGACCACATATTGTGCCTTTATCAATTGCGATCGACAGAGGGTATCGATTTGTACGCCCGAGGGTGATTGCTTTTGTTTTGTGGGTGGTCGGGACGAGGGTTTGGTGTCTATGCCCGGTGTTGTTCGGAACCGAGGAGACTTGGGTTTCCTCTTTTTTACTCTCATGTTGGATGAGGCGGTCAGGGTTTGAGGGGAGTTTCCTCCTGCGATTTGTGACTATTCAAATGTTTTCCTGACGATCTATTTGAGTTGCCATCGAGTCGTGAGGTAGAGTTTTCTATCGATTTTGTTCTGGGAGCTGCTCATATTTTGATGCCAACTTATCACTTTACACCAGCTGAGTTGTGAGAACTTAAGGTACAACTTCAGGAGTTGCTTGATAAGGGGTTTGTACGTCCGAGCACATCACCGTGGGGAGCTCCAGATTTATTTGCTAAAAAGAAAGATGGGTCATTGAGGTTGTGTATTGACTACCAGAAGTTTATCAAGTAATGGTGAAAAATAAGTATCCTATGCTGAAGATTAATGACTTGTTTGACCAGCTGAAGGGTTTGAGTTGTTTTTCAAAGATTAATTTAAGGTCAAGGTATCATCAGCTGAGGATTAGGGACGAGGACTTAGCAAAGATCGCCTTTCGGACTCGTTATGGTCACTATGAGTTTTTGATTATGCTGTTTGGTTTGATGAACGCTCCTACGACATTCATGGGTTTAATGAACTGTATCTTTCATTTGTATCTAAATAGTTTTGTGGTTGTGTTCGTGGATAACATTCTTATTTACTCACCCACAAGGGAGGTACATGAAGAACACCTATGTATTGTTCTACAGCTCTTGAAAAAGCATCGTCTGTATGCGAAGTTTGAGAAGTGTGAGTTTTGGATGTTCGAGGTAAGATTTCTTGGATATGTGGTATCGAATGATGGAGTATCAGTGGATTCTTTGAAGACTAACACAGTGATGGATTGGGAACGATCGAAGAATATATTTGAGATCTGTAGCTTTTCGGGTCTGGCATGCTACTACCGGCGATTCGTGTAAGACTTTTCTAGACTCGCCGCACCGATGACGCGTCTTACGCGGAAGGAAGTCGTGTTCATTTGGAGTGAGCCTTGTGAGTTGGCATTTTAAGAGTTAAAGAAGAGGTTAACTAGTGCACCAATGTTGGTTATTTTAGAATGAGGTTTGGGTTATACAGTGTATTGTGATGCGTCGCGTGATGGTTTGGGTTGCGTTCTGATGTAGGAAGGTAAAGTTGTGGCTTACAGATCTCGGCAGTTGAAGACTCATGAGAAGAACTATTCGACACATGATTTGGAGTTGGTAACCGTGGTCTTTGCCTTGAAGGCATGGCGGCACTATCTTTATGGTGAGAATTTTGAGATTTTTTTCAATCACAGAGTTTGAAATACTTGTTTTCACAAAAGTACCTGAATTTACGCCAACGACGATGGATGGAGTTTATGAAAGATTTTGACTTTGAATTGTAGTACCATTCGAGGAAGGCCAATGTTGTGACCGACACTCTTAGAAGGAGATCTCATTGTTCGTTAGCTTCCATTGCCATACGAGAATGGGACATGCTTGGGGAGGCTAGCGAGCTTGATCTATGTCTCGGGGAGATAGGAAAGGGTGCGACATTGTTTTTTGTGGCTTCGTCACCTATGCTGGTTAATCGTGTGCTAGAGGTTCAACATATAGATCAAGAAGCTCAGATGTTACGAGATCGTGTTGCTAGTGAAAAGGACACCATGGGATGGGTTATGGGCACAGATAAGAGTTTGATATTTGTAGGAAGAGTGTTTGTACCAGAGTTGTGCCGTGCCAAGGTACTACGTGATTTTCATCATTCTCGTCTTGCAGTGCATCTAAGAGGCACTAAGATGTATCATGATCTGCGCCGTCAATTCTGGTGGAATGGAATAAAGAGATATGTGATTCAGTTTGTTTTTCGGTGCCTTTCTTGTTAGCAGGTAAAGGTGGAACATTAAAGATCAGCAAGGTTGCTTCAACTGTTGTCAGTATCAGAATGAAAGTGAGAGAACATCACGATGGACTTTGTATCGGGACTTCCTAGATCACCTAAGGGACATGACGCTGTTTGGGTTATAGTTGATAAGCTGACAAAGTCTGTACACTTTCTTTCCATTCGCGTGAAGGATTATGTGGACAAACTGGGTAGATTGTATGTCAATGAGATAATTCGATTACACGGGGTACCTGTGTCTATTGTTTCTAACTGAGACTTGCGCTTTACATCGCATTTTTGGCAGAGCCTTCAGGTAGCTTTGGGGATAAGCTTGATGTTTAGCACTGCTTTTCATCTGCAGATAAATGGTCAGTCCGAGCGGACCATACAGATCTTGGAAGATATGTTGAGAGCTTGTGTGCTTGATTTTTAGGGTTCTTGGGAAGTTCACCTACCGTTGGCAAAGTTTGCGTATAACAACAGTTATCAGTCCAGTATTAGAATGGCACCTTTTAAGGCTTTGTATGGTAGGCCGTGTAAGTCACCGGTGTGTTAGACATATGTGGCAGAGATCGTAGTTTTGGGGCCCAAATTGGTGCGGGAGATGACAAAAATGATCGCTGTGATTCGCTAACATTTAGTGACAGCCTAGAGTCGTCAGAAGAGTTACGCTGATCAGAAAAGAAGACATTTGGAGTTTGAGGTGGGGGACTATGTGTTTCTAAAAGTCTCGCCACACAGAGATTTGATGAGGTTTAGCCGTAGCAGGAAGCTTTCACCACGTTTTATTGGGCCGTTCGAGATCCTTGAGAGGATTGGAGAGGTGGCATATCGCCTGGCTTTACCTCCTCAGCTGCCGTCTGTGCACGACGTGTTTCATGTTTTCATATTTCAAAAGTACGAACCTGACCCGTCACATGTGTTGGATTGCGCTAAATTGCGGGTAGATGAGGATGTTTCTTAAGAGGAGCGGCCGGTGAAGATTCTGGACACAAAAGAATAAGTGTTGAGAGGGAGGACCATTGCTTATGTCAAGGTTCTATGGCTTTATCACGAAGTCAAAGAAGCGATGTGGGAGCTTAGGTTCAGAGTTCGTGCTAGATACCTGGAGTTGTTTGCTGCATGACCCTGCGTCGAATTTCAGGGGAAAAATTCCTTTAAGGGGGGAGAGTTGTGAGACCCGGTTCCTTTTCATTTTCGTTATGTTTTTTTTGGATGTGTTGGTTATTGTTTTATCGTTTTAGAACAGCATGTTATATGTGCTTTATGCTTGTTTGTGGTTCGTGATAGCATGTTTGGGTTGGCTAGCTTTTTTTCATAGATCAGTCGACTGATGTGGTGAGTTCAGTCGACTGAACTGCCTGGGAGAGGGTTCAGTTAACTGACTTTGGGGGTTCAGTCAACTAACCTGTAGCGGAGAATTTTTCATTTTCCAGTAGCTTTTCATTCGATTGATTTCCTGTGCGGGGCTGGGCTTATAAATATCAACCTTTTGAAAGATATTTTAAAAACCTAGCTTCTTATACAAGTTTCTTTTCTTTCTTCCACTTTTTCTCTAGTTTTTGGTGGACCTGGGCTTGGTTTTTGGCAATCGGATAGTGGATTCTTAGTATCCGCACCGAGGGCTTCGCGTTCATCTGGACGGGATCTCGTTTCGACGAAGTTTGATTTTCGAGGGATTGAGTTTTTGACTTAACGAGGCAGGATCCTGTTGGAGACAATATTGCCAAGATTATTACTTTTGTAAACGATTTTCGGTAAAAAATTATCTAAATGGGCAAACGCCGAAACGGGTTCCAGATAAAACTTTTGACGAAGAACAATCAAAATAAAATCTGTGCAACCAAAGTTAATTTAGATGAATACCTTTTGTCGATCTATTCTTCTACTACGATTTGATTCTGACTTGAAACTCCAGTCAGATCTTTTACTGTATTCCCTTACGCGATCCTCAAACGTAGTGTGGGTTACGGACTTTCAAGAACTCATACTGGCAGAATCCAGATATCTTTCGTCTTGAAAGAAAAAAATTATGATATATGATATATGAGATATCAAACTGGTTTAGCCTACTTGCATATATATAGAGATACAGCAGAAACCTGGGGAGTAATTATGAGTAAGACTTCTAGTGGAACACATATACCTACCAGCGATTTATGCAATTATGGAAAGATGCAGCGATTTCTGTAATTTTTATAAAATACTAAATTACAGTTCACACCACTAAAGAACTATAATTGCACTCTGACCC
>JAOTRH010138364.1:0-13908 GCA_034768845.1 Heliamphora exappendiculata | reverse complement strand
TCAGTGTCCTATCGAGTATTGCGTGTACTGGAAGCGCGATGGGCATAAAGTGGCATTTTTAGTCATTTATGTTGATGGCATTCTCCTAATCGGAAATGATGTGGGGATGCTATCTTTAGTAAATGTATGGTTATCGAGTCAATTTGAGATGAAGGACTTGGGAGAAGCGGGCCAAATCCTTGGGATCAAGCTCATTCAAGATCGATGACGTAGGATGGTGGGTTTATCCCAAGCCCGTTATATTGACTCGATTATTGCTCGTTTTGGCATGGAAAAGAAGATAATTAAATCGGGTTGTTAGTAACCTAATTTATTTGTCAAGAATCCATATCTTAAACGTGGAGAGAATTCAGTGCATTTGATAATTGGAAACTCAAGAAATAATTTGAGTTAGGGCCGGGAGTTCAGTTAGGACCTTTAGTAGAATAAGTTCTGGTTCGTGCGAGAAAGGATATAACTCGGGGACAGAGTTAGGGATATCCAATTTTCTCGTACGGTTAGCTCGGGTCCTATACTTCCTCGTGATCCCTCACGTAGCCCATTATAAGCACGAATATTTTCTTATCGATTTTAGTAATTATTTAATTTAATTTGAATGTCGATTTTGCCACCGGAAACATTCGAGAATTAAATTAAATAATAGATGGCGGTTTTGGAATTTGGCACGCCTAGGGATCACTCTTTAGGTGGCCAGCCTTAATTGAGGGGATGGGAGTTATTTTATAGATATATATATCACTTGCCTAATTTTTTGGTATGAAGATATATATTGTTGCCATGTATATCTTAAAAAAGATATACATACCTTGTATATCTTAAGTGAATATATATATATATATCATAATAGGAGACTCAATACCCTAATCATCCTCCTCTAATTGCCGCCCCCTCTCTCTCTCTTTGGCAATTTTATTACTGCTTCTTGGAGACTAAGTGTGAGAAGAAACCAAAAAAGAAAATAACTTCGATCGGCATCGGTGCCCACACACCGTGATCGTCGTAGCGCGTTTGGGATATACGTGAGAAGATTGCCAGGTCATCTTCAACGTATTCGGGAGTTTTTAAAACTTTTTGACAAGTTTCATAAAGGTATAACAGTATTTAGATTAATACCGTTCTTGTTTTTCATGAAAAATGCACGCACCATTTTTTACGGTCACGGCACCGGTTCTAAAAAAAATTTCGCATCCCAACACTAAAGACTAGAAGAGTACCTCTGATCATGGCTCGAGTAACTTCCGCATCAAACGTAACTGGTGCTTTGGAGACACTGCAATCCGAAAGAACATAAGCCCTGGCATGTGGCAGTCTAGTCTGCCCACCATAACCCTGAGTCGATGGCTGCCTCACTGACTGAGCTGATGCACATCCTTTCGCAAACCTTAAAGTTTTATCCCTAGGTTGTTACGGAGTCTGTCACCTCTGTACTGATGAAGCAACCGACGCTCCTGTCATGTCCCAAACATTCCCCTCCCTGGGGCACTATCTGCGAAAGTACCCGGACTGACCACACCCAAATCAGATAGGTGGGTTCCTCGCCTATGACTGGACGGGCGATGAACTCTGAGCCTGGCTCTTCTAGGTGCAGATGACTGTGGCTGATAAGATCCATCAAAACAAAAACTAGGTCCAGACGGCCTTTGGCGCTTGTTCTTGCGCCCCTGAGACTGTGTATCTCCACTGCCCTGCTGGTTCTTACCCTCTCTCATCCTGTGACTATCTGCCAATGAGTTCTCTACCCGGATAGCTATTTCCACCAGCTTGATGTACACCTCCACATCTAAAGCTGCAACCCTATCCTTGATAGCAAGTCAAAGTCCCCACTCAAACCTCCGAGTACGCAACTCCTCTGTGGATACCATCTCTGTTGCAAATCGCAATAAATTCGCGAGCTTGGCCTCATACTAGACCACAGACATATTCCACTGAACAAGGGAGAGGAACTCCTCTCGGTAAGTATCTCTCGAAGATCTCGAGAAATACTTCTCCTAGAAGACTCTCGTAAAAGCAGCCCACGTCTCATCCACAGTGGTCTTGGCAAACTTCCACCACTCTCTAGCATCTTCCCGCAGTTGGAACACCACCAACTTTACCCGCAAAGCATCCTCCTCAATATCCAGAGTATCAAAGGTCGACGTGGTCACTTCCAACCACTCTGTAGCAACCTTGGGGTCCAGCTCCCCAGCAAAGGTTGGAGGATCCAACCGCCAAAACTCTCTCATAGCCACAGAAGCCCTTGGCTCAGGAACCTGCACACTAGCCCTGGTCGCTTCTGCCATAACTCGCATAGTGGCAAGCATCTCCTGGACAACATCAACACCGCCCACTTGTTCCAGTGGGGCATGAACGTCTCCCTCCTCTGGAACCTTAACATAAGTACGACCTCAGCCACCGCCTCGGCCACGACCCCATCCCCGCGCTCCCTGCGTAGACATAATTCTATAGAAAGCAATATAAACAAGATAAGCTTTCCTACAACATGTTACTACGTAACAGGAACACATAATCATGCTATTACATAGCCACATAAGGTCATGTTAACACGTCTCACATACCGAGAAGAACTAACAAGACAGACTCGTCCACTTGGGTAACCTATTCAGATTCCCTGCTAGAAAACACGTCGGCCAAACACGCTTCTAACTTGGCTTCCAAATATGTTTAACCAAACGCCCAAAGGCAAGACTTATAATCCTAAGATTCCACCTCCATACCCACATATACACAATTATCATGCTCAGAAAGCTATTAACATGTCATAAACTAACATTTAAACACATGCAAGCAACCATACACAATCAACCACACCAGGTGATAAACCCCTTTTCCCGTGGCTCTTAGGTATTCGAACCCAGAGCTCTGATACCAAGTTGTCATGCCCCAAAACCCAGGGTCACGTGAAAATCCGCTAAACAGCAGTTTTATGAAAATATAATATTTCATACATTGAAATCCGCATGTTAAACCCCAAGAAAACCCATATGCATCTCTCATAAACAGTAAACATCCTGTATAACATACATAAGTATATCGCCTTATGGCGTACAAAACTACCTTCAGGAACAGGCATACCAAAAAGAAAAACTACAGTAGTCTTCCGCCACCGCGGGCATCACCAGAGCTACTCAAGGTCATCATCCAAAGCATCACCTGAAAATAGTTTTACAAAAAATTCCACCCGTGAGCCGAAACCCAATAGAAACATACAATAAAGCTGTAAAGCATGAAATATGCAATCATGTAGAGTGGGAGCGAACTCAACCAAAAAAACCAAAAGGTTTTACGTCATAAAACCCTAAGGTTTCCACAAGCCTCCAAAATAGTTTTCCCTTCACAACTAAGCATTTAATCAATGCAAAACACATTTTTCAGCTGAAGGAAAACATTTACCAAAACATCGTTCCCTCACGACATGTACCATGGTGGAAAAGAAGAAAGAGATCCTATGTACCGACTCTGTCACACAGACAAAGGTAATAACTATAGACTCCTGTCCGTTACCCTAGTCCTGAGCGACTTAAGGCCTGCTAGGTAATGACAAGTTCTATACGAAGCACCACAACGTAAAGTTTAATTTACGGGCGACAATCCGGGGGAACTAAGCACCCAACCGTCCCAATTTATGGGGACTAACCCGAAGGACCTGAGTACCTACGCTACGCACGTTTCTGGAATTACACTGAGGGCAACTCATGCCAAATACACATCATCCCGGTACATCTAGATAATCTTCTAAAAATAGTACCATAGCTCAACTACGAAAATATTTCCTCAAAACAATACATTATACATGTATATAGATCCATCCATCAACATGGAGATCAACAAAACATTTTCAAAACATTTTTCCCATTTTCAACAAAATGTTTGAAAACTTAAGACTCAACCCTGAAGGCGAGCTCCAAACCTCCAGAGGACCAAGTGTTGAGATTTTTCACAAAATCACCATTTTTCAACAAAATCCACCGTTTTCAAGAAAATCCTTTGAAAACCATACTACCACATTTCATACAGTACTATAAGCCAAGAAAATCTAACATGCTTTCTATCAGAAAAACATGGCTTAAACAAAAAATATGACATTTGATACATTTTTTACTCGGTAAAAACACATATAATTACATATAACACCCTCATAACAGCAGTAGGTCTAGAATCCTACCTTGTTGGGTTAAAACCTGATGCCTCAAAAATCTGACTAGATAAGCGCGAAGCTAGCAGCGTGAATAGCAAGGATCCACAAGCTGATCGTCGAAAATTAGGCTCGAGCGGGTCAAATATGTAGACAGAAGGAATAAGAAATGAAGAAAGAAGAATTTCTCTAAACATTCCAGCCCCTGGAATACTTATAAGCTCGCCAAAAAGGTAGTTCAGTCGACTGAAGAGGCCACTTCAGTCGACTGAAGCTCCTCGAAAAACATGAACCGCCACAGGTCAGTCAACCGAACCCTTGAGTTCAGTCGACTTGACCAAGCCCCCCAGTCGACCGAACCCATGATTCTCAACCTACTGGTTTTCAGTTTAGTCGACTGAACTCACTAGTTCAGTCGACCGAACAACCTACTAGTTTGGTCTCGTGTTTTATGTTCTGAGGCTAACCAAACATGCCCAAATAAGGTCCAAGAAAACATAAAACATCTCCATACATGCTGTTCTATAACTCCAAAACATAAACCATGCATCGATGATATATAACATGAAGGAAAAAACACGTCGTCATTTATATATATCAAAATTAAAACGGTACAGGGTCTCACAACTAACCACCAGGTCACACTTCCACAAACCACACCACCATCTGGACCATAACTTGTCCTAGCCCTGGGGGCATAACTCCGATATATAACAAGGATATCACAACACCCAACTAGATTAAACTCAACTTAATCTTCTAAAGCTAAGCTACACACTGCTCACCTCCTAGTCACATCACACCAACACATATTCATATACCGAGGAAAAGCCTCAGAGCAACGCGACAATCTGGGTAACTAATTCAGATTTCTCATAGAAAGAACATCGGCCAAATGCTTTCGTATTTCAAACCCTGAAGTAGTTGATAGAACGCCATATGGCATGCCACATCATCCCAAGACTCGACCTTCAAGCTCATATAAACAACACATAACATGCATAAAATAATTTAATCGCAACCCATGCAAGTACAGAATTCATGCCGTGTAGTGGTGCCTAATCTCATCAAATAATTTTCATATAAAGGTTATCCTTACTTTCCACGGCTCATAGGTATTCGTACCTAGAGCTCGGATACCATTTGTAACGCCCCAAACTGCGGGAACCCGAGAACTAACCCCAGACCATTCTGCCAAAGGCTTATCATCAATAACTTTCATTCACTAGAGGCTTCGAGTTTAAACTTATAAAGAAACTTCTTTAAACAACCACATTCTCGTACATAACAGATTTAAGACAATGCTTGAGGTTTCAAGAGTTCATTTGCAATCATCATATCCTTAATTACAATCCTCTACCCATGTTTAAATACAATCATAATGCAAAATAAAAAGAAATACTAAATCTTCCTTTTAATCCTTCCCAAATGCATCCCTTGCCTTGATATCGCCTCTGGTCTTCAAAACCTAAAATGGTTTAGTAGACGTACATAAGCCGAAGCTCGTAGGATAAGATTAACTAAAACGTGATGCATGATTTGTGAGGTGTGATGGGTGCACACAAAAGTTTCATTAAAACCTTGTCATTTATCCCTAAATAACTTCACATTGCATAATCGAGTTTTATATAAAAGGATTACTGCCCCATACTTCTTTATTTCCATGAAATTAACCGTTACACCATTTTCAATTGGTCCAACTCATTTTTCATTCACCATTAACCTAATACATTTTACCATCTTCAATTACCCCACTACATATCATCGTTTTATTATATTTTCAAGTTAAGGTTTTACCAACCCAATTATGTACAACACACGCATATACACACGTTTTGCCAACACATTTCATAATTTACCAATTCATGGTTCAAAATCATAGGCACCGACATCAGACGAGTGTATAGATCCATGTAACGTTACACTCAACCCAGCCACACAGGCTCCATGAAGTAACAAAAAATTTTATACCCAGACACGACTAACGTCCTTTCCCGGTTGCTAGCCGGCGGACAGAGAACCCAATCTGCACAGTTTTCCAGACTTTCACCAAGGAGCAACTCGTGTCCAACCTTAAACGATCCGAAGATCCAGAGATCGGTCCTTTTCAACATATCAAAACACAACACACACGTGAGTCCAACCCAAATGGTTTCTCTCACCAAATCCACATCATTACATGCGTTCATTATTCACATTTTTGTCAATTTAGGGCTCATACCCAGATTAACCGTTCATGTGGTTTCAAATTCATAAATTCATCGATTTTACCCAACAAAACCCATAATTTTGGCTTGACATCAACATGTGTCACACAATTTTATGGGATAAGTTTACAATAGGTTATGACAACCTTGAATCTAGCCAATACTCACTTCAATTTTGATATACCAGTCCTTTAAATCTAAACCCCCTATTCTCATTTATCAACTACACAAAGTGCCAATGCGTAATTAACTCAAACATTACCATGCCATATGAACAAAATGAAATGCACCCATTATAGAAAACTGCGTACATGTTCAAAACTCAAGTTTCTCTTCAGAAGGCTTAGTAATGCTAGAAGATGACTATGTCATATCACCATATTCAGATACCTATTCTTGTTCTTAAAAACCTTGGTTATAAGTTGAAAACCCACTCTATAGCAAAACCCCAACCAATTGGTACAATATAAGTATCCTAACCTAAGTATAATGAAATAGGTATCCATAGCCCAATGGACAAGAAATTTTGATGAAAAGGGTCCAATATTTGTGAAAATATCCTCTTTCAAGCATTTGGCCAAAAAACGGGTGGAAAGTGGTTAAGAAAATTTGACATACCCTCACTATTTTAATCATAACTTTTTTTACAAAACGAATTTTCTTGTTAGAGTAGTCTTGTTAGAAAGAGGACTTATGGGGCTTCGATTTGAGTAAAAAAACAACCCTATTCGGAGTCCGGATGAGGGAGATATGATCAAAATAATTTAACCTTGCGCAGTTAGTCCGCTCAAGCGGACGACGGGCGCTCGAGCGCCCAACTCCCTGCCAGTTGGTCGCTCGAGTGGACAGGGATCCGCTCGAGCCCGCTGGTATCCGAGAAAAATCTAGATTTTCCCCTTGTTTTGAGTTTTTAGCCTCAATACCCTTAAACCTTCATCAAACATGTCTCAAATCTCAATTTTCATCCCAAAATCTTTGGGTTCAAGTCTCATAAACCATTTTTATACAACAAATTTGAACAAACCATGGTTAATCTTTTCTCAAAACCTCAATTATTTTTGAGAACCCAACCCAACTCATACACTACTCTATTAACCCTTCAAATCATGCATGAAACCTACTATAATTTACTCATATAACAAATTATCAACTCAAATCGACACAAGCATATGAGAGAACCTAAATCCTACCTCAAATTGCCCAAAAACTTAAGATTCCTCCAATTTCTCCCTCCTAGGGCTTGGACGTTGAGAGATCTTACCTCTACAGTACTTTATCTTCCATTTCCTTGCTCCAAAGCTTAATTTCTACCCTTTCTTGCTTTCAATCTAGCTTCAAATCTTCAATTTTGAAAGGTAAGAGGTTAGGGTTTCATGTGAGTTTGGGTCTCTCTTTCTCTCGCTCTAGAATGGAAGAAGAAGAGAAGGGGAAAAGAGAAATGAGAACGGGACTCACGTGGTCAATGAGAGGTGTATCCATACATATATATATAAATCCCAAAATATCTCTAATGTTCGAGAATACTCCAAACATATCCCGATAGTCAGCTCGAACAGACACCCACCGCTCAAGCAGTGATCTTTGAACCTAAATTCTGCAAATTTCTTTAAAATTCAAGTCAAACTCCCAACATTGCTCTCATTTTAATACTTGAATCTTTCCATTATCACAGTCATAACAGTATCTTTCATCACCATGCATCTCAATTTTACCTTCACATGTTACTAATTCCACCGTAAATGAATAAAATTTTGTAGTATCCACGCCTAAATTTAATTCCACCTCCTCACGTAACTGAAAACATAAAATCACAAAATAAACACATAACCAGTCGTTACACTCAAGAGAGGCTATTTTGCGTATAAGAAGTGTTTGTACTTGAGAAGGGGATATTCTCAAGAAAGGCTACTCCACCTAGACTAAGGAGAGAGACTGCTTCGCCTACTGAATGAGTGTTAGTAAAAATTCTCATAGCAGTTAGCTTGATGCGCCGAACCTTGTAAAAATCTTGGTATTGTATCTCTAACTTTCTTTACTCTTCATTTTCATTATTGTTATATTGTTTCTTATACTTGCATCATCCATATTTAAAATCCATATTTGAATCTTGTGGTTTAAAATCAATACTTGTGTTTTAATAGTTAAATAAGAAATTTTTTAAATACCCAATTCACCCCCTCTTGGGATTGCACCTATACTATCAATTGGTATCAGAGCTAATCACATTATTCGTAACAAGTTTTTGTAAAAAAGATCTATGGAAGGAATCCGTGTATCCCTGTTTGGAGAAGGTCAATCCTCTACAAGGCCTCTAATCTTCTGTGGTGTTAACTACACTTTTTAGAAACAAAGAATAAGGATTTTTATTCAAACCATGGATTGGAGAGCTTAGAGATTGATCGTCCAAGGTAATTTTACTCCTACTAAAAGTATAAAAGGTAAAGAAGTTCCTAGACTAGAAGAAGAAATGAATGAAAATGATATGAAGTTACTTCAAATAAACTCTAGTACCATGAATGCCTTATACTGTGCTTTAAACTCTAATGAATATAATTGCATAATAACATGTAAAAGTGCTAAAGAAATATGGGAGAAGTTAGAAATTATTTATGAAGGCACTCAAGATATTAAAGATTCTAGATTTGATAAACTAATAAGTGAGTATGAAAGTTTTAAGATGGATAGTGATAAAACTATCTCTAATATGTACACTCGTTTTACACACACTATTAATTCTCTTAATGCACTTGGAAAGACTTACCAATCTTATGAGCTTTTAAGGAAAGTACTCAAAGCTTTGCCACTCATTTGGGAAGCTAAGCCTACAGCCATCTCCGAAGCAAGAAATCTACGGGTGATGACTTTAGATGAGCTAATTAGATCTCTGCTAACATATGAGCTCAAGATAAATGAAAGAGCCAACGAGCAAAATAAAATCAAGAAATTCATTGCTCTTAAAGCTTCAAAAGAGAGTTCCAATGATGAAGAGAATGAAGAGATCGATGATGATGGCATGGCTCTTATCATAAGAAGATTCAAAAATTTTCTTAAAAGAGACAAAAAGTTTTCAAGAAGATTCCGAGGCACAAAGTTTGACAAATGAGATTCAAGAAAATGAGATTTCAAGAAAGAATCACTCACCTGTTATAACTGCAACAAAACTGGACACATCAAGCTAAAATGTTCTTTACTCAAAAAGGACTTGAAGAAGAAAAAGAAGACCATGAAAGTAACTACATAGGATGACTCGAATTCAGACGAGTTAGGCAATAACTCAAGTGATGACGAAGTGGCTAACTTATGCTTGATGGTAAGTATAGACGAAGAGGTAAATTATCATTCTAACTTACTTGAATCATGCAATGAATCTAACTCTTACTCTATGCCATCATAAGATGAAATTAAAAATGAATTATTCAATTTACATAAAAGTCTTTTGAAATTGGAAAAAAATGTAAAATTAAAAAATAAAAATAAAAACTTTTCTAAAGAAATTAAGGAATTAAAAACCCTAAATGAAAATGATAAAAATGAAAAAGAAAACATGTCTAAAGAACATAGTTTCAAAATTGAATCTTTGGAAAGAGAAAAACTCATTTTAAAAGTTAAATTTGATAAATTAACAAAAATTTCTGAAAATGAGATTTCCAAACTGGAAAAAGAAAATAACATGTTAAGAAAAGAATTTAAGAACTTAAAAGGTAAAAATATTGAAAATGATATTTTTTGTGAACTAAAAAGAAAAGTGAAAGATTATTTAAAAATTATCTACAAATTTACTATTGGAAAAGAGAACTTTGAAAAACTCTTAGGAGCACAAAGAATGTCATTAAATAAAGAAATAATTGGTTACAATGGAGAAGTAAATTTCAAGTCTAAAAATTATTTTATAAATGAATCCAAAACTTTTTAAAACTCATATTCAAGAAATATTTACGAAAATGCAATCTTTTTTCAATGCAAGAAAAAGGGACATATTAAATTTGATTGCGCATTAAAAAGAAATAATTTTGTCTCAAAAATTATTTGGAGAGTTAAAGTCACTAATCCTAAAGGACCCAAAAAGATTTAGGTACCGAAGAAAATCATTTAAATTGTCTTGTAGGTGTGCTTGAGATCCTACTCCTAAAAAAAAATAATACTTGGATAGTTGATGCTCAAGACATATGACCGGTGACAAATCCAAATTCTCAAGCTTAACACCTAAAGATGGAGGTTATGTAACTTTTGGAGACAACGAAAAAAATAAAATCATTGGTGTAGGTAAGGTTGGTAAGGAATCTTCCCTATTCATTGATAATATATTTTTTGTTGATGGTTTTAAACATAATCTTCTTAGTATAAGTTAACTACGTGATAAAAGCTATAGTGTACAATTTTTTCACGACACTTGTGTTGTTGAAAACTAAAAAAATCATAAAGTTTTATTTGTTGCAAAACGATCTGGAAATGTTTACACTATTGATTTTGAAAATTTAAATTCCCAAAATGTTAAATGTTTTTCCGCAATAAATTAAACAAGTTAGTTATGGCATAAGAGGCTAGGTCATGTTAGCATGGATCTCCTATCCAAACTTTTCAAGAAAAATTTGGTCAAAAGCTTGCCTAAAACCAAATTTATCAAAGAAAAATTTTGCGATGTTTGCCAATTTGGTAAGCAGGTCAAAACAAGTTTAAAAAAGCAACAAGAAATTTCTACAAGTAGGCCACTATAATTACTTCATCTCGATTTATTTGGTCCTATGAAACCCCAAAGTCTTAGAGAAAAAGATTACAGCTTTGTTATAGTTGATGATTTTTCAAGATATACTTAGGTATTATTTCTTGCGTCAAAAGATGAAGTATGTCATGTATTCGCCAAACTTTATAGAAAAATTCAAAATAAAAAGGGTTATTCTATTCTACATATTCGTTGTGATAGATGAGCAGAATTTAAAAATTAAGATGTTAAAGATTTTTGTGATCAAAATAGAATTTCTCATAATTTTTTAGTTCCTCGAACTTCTCAACAAAATGGGATTGTTGAAAGAAAAAATAGACCATTATAGGAAATTGCACAAACCATGCTAAATGAACATAAAATTCCTAAGTATTTTTAGGCCGAGACAATAAATACTGCTTGCTATGTGATGAACCGAGTTTTCATATGATATCATTTAAACAAAACTCCTTATAAACTATAGAATGGTAGAAAGCCCAACATTTTTTATTTTCATGTTTTTAGATGTAAATGTTTTATTTTAAATGACAAAGACGATTTGAGAAAATTTGAGTCAAAATTTGATGAAGGAATTTTTCTTGAGTATGCTACAAATAGTAAAGCTTATAGAGTCTACAACAAGTGACCTTTCACATTAGTTTAATCCATTCACATAACTTTTGATGAGGCTAACCCTTTCTCTTCCAAGATTCTAGATGATGATGATCTAGATATTAACAACGGAATAGAAAAAATAAAAATCAAGGAGGACAAAGGCAAAAGCATCGAGGTTCATGAGCCTCATGATCAAAATGACAATGAAGAACTACTAAAGGAATGGAAGATAGTAAAAGGCCACCCTATGGATCAAATCATAGGTGAACCTTCACGAGGGGTAACAACTCGATCTTCTTTGAAAAATATTTGTGATCATCTTTCTTTTCTTTCACAAGAAGAACCTAAAAACATAGATGATGCACTAGAAGATGAATATTGGATAATAGCCATGCAAGAATAATTAAACTAATTTGAAAGAAATAAAGTTTTGAGTTTAGTTCCTAGGCCTAAAGATCATACAATAATTGGAACTAAATGGGTATATAGAAATAAAATGGATGAAAATGGCATTGTTGTCCGTAATAAGGCTAGGCTAGTTGCACAAGGTTATAATCAAGAAAGAAGAATAGATTTTGACGAAACCTATGCACCAGTACTTAAGATGGAAGCAATTCGCATGCTACCTGCATATGCATCCTATAGGCACTTTAAACTTTTTCTAATGGATGTAAATAGTGCTTTTCTAAATGGTTTTATAAATGAAAGAGTATATGTTGAACAACCAGTAGGATTTGAAAATTATCACTATCCAAATCATGAGTTTAGACTAACAAAAACTTTGTATGATTTAAAACAAGCTCCTAGAGCTTGGTATGAAAGACTAAGTAATTTTTTGTTAGAAAATGAATTTACAAGAGGAAAGGTTGATACAACGTTATTTATCAAAATAAACAATGAAGATATGCTTATCGTGCAAATATATGTGGATGATATTATTTTCGGTGCTACTAACGAAAAACTGTGCAAGGATTTCTCTTTGTGTATGCAAAAAGAGTTCGAAATGAGTATGATGGCGAGCTCACATTCTTCCTCGGGTTTCAAAGCAAACAAGCGAAAAATGAGACATTTGTCAACCAATCAAAGTATGTACGAGATGTAGTGACCCGACACGTTTTTATTTTGAGTAATAATTTTCGACATAATTAAATTAATAGAAATAATTCGTTGTACGCTATTGGCGTGTGTGAGAACTCAATATATTAATTGGTGATTAATTTTATAATGACGATGTTAATTTATTTATTCAATTAAACTAAAGGTTTAACTCAAGTAAAATAAAATTATTAGTTAAAGTATAAATATTATCAATATAAGCATTTGTGAGTTTGGGAGATTTTCTTACAAAAAGAAAAAGAGAGAAAGGACGTTGCATCTCAGCCGAAGCTAAGATGCTTCTGGAGAAGCCGAAGGAGGGATAGAGAGAGTTCGAGAGATGGAGAGAGCGCTAGAAAACGGAGAGAGGTACGAAGCAAAGGGGGAGGGAGAGGCAAAGCAGAGAATGTGCCAGTGCGTGCGACCGCCCGCCACCGCTGCTCCTGCCACTATTGGCGCCGCCAACCACCAACCCGTTGCCGACCTCCCTCACTATCTTCGTTATTCTCTCACTCTCTCTTATGCCCCCTTTCCTATCTCTTCATCTCTTTTGTTCATTTTCGCCATGGACGAGTTTGGGGCCCTAGCTTTCTTCTAAAACTAACCGTATTAACCAATAAATTGGGTGTCGCCGCTCAGGAATCAAACCCTGTATAACAAAAAATTCCTTTTTCAAATCTCCTAGAAGCTGAAACCCACTAATGGCCGAAACCCTAGGATTGGGAGTTTCCTAACATTCTGAGATTGGTGGACTGAAACACCTAATTGGACACCACCAAGGAGGATTCAAGCTATCTACAGCAAGAATTGTGATTTACATCAACCAAAGAGCTAAAATTTTATGGTGACCGAAATCTAAAGTTCCTGACTGTGTTGTGTTTGGCTTCGACATGAAGGATTTTGACTGGCTTATGATATTTTGTTGAGATATGTGTTAAATTATTGATTAAATCCTTGAAACTTTAAATATTTGAATAATTTCTAAAACCCTCAATAGAGATTTGATTTGGCAGTTTGGATTGAGATAAATAGATTATATGCTGAATTTAGGATATCAAGGAGTTGATTAAAGCTTGTTCTTTAGAGATTTAAGGAATTGGGGTTATATTCATAAAATGATCTAGAGATTAGTGAAATTTTATTTGAACCCTAATTTAAAT
>JAOTRH010138363.1:33112-45611 GCA_034768845.1 Heliamphora exappendiculata | reverse complement strand
TAGTGAGTTGTTCTCTCATCCAGACAGATATAGACGGCTAGTGGAAAAATTGAATTATCTCACCACCATGACACGTCTAGATATTGCCTTTGCAGTAAGTGTGGTGAGTCAGTTCATGAAGTCTCCAAGAACAAATCATTAGCAGGCGGTACTTCGTATATTGAGATACTTGAAAACTAATCCTGGTAAAGGACTGGTTTTTAAGAATCATGGACACTTCAACCTGGAAGGATATTCGGATGCAGATTGGGCGGGATCTCCTAGTGATAGGTGATCGACCTCAGGATACTTTATATTTCTTGGAGGGAATCTGATTTCTTGGAGAAGCAAGAAACAGGCCGTTGTAACAAAGTCAAGTGCTGAAGCTGAGTACCGAGCCATGGGAACGGCAACTACTGAGGTTATGTGGACACGACAGCTCATAAAAGTGATTGGCATGCCTATGACAGAATCTACAAGGTTGTGATGTGATAACCAGGCAGCTATGCATATCGCTAATAACCCAGTATTTCACGAGAGGACAAAGTATATTGAAGTTTATTGTCATTTTGTTCGAGAAAAGTGTCAGAATGGTATTATATCCTTGAGTCATGTAAAGACAACAGAACAACTCGTAGATATCTTTACCAAGTCATTAGTGGGTCCACGAGTTCAGTATATTTGTAACAAACTAGGCATGATTGACATCTATGCTCCAGTTTGAGGAGGAGTGTTAGTAATATTATTAGATGCGTGTATATAATATCTCTAGAAATGCCCGTTAGCGATAAGGGCCCATTAAGATTTTGCTGTACATATTTCTGTAATTATTATATATAGTGAACCTCTCCAATTTGAGAGGTTAAGCCTTCTGATAATAGATTATTCTCGATTAACAAATAGTTCTTTCTCAAGAACAGAAAAAGGGGCACAATGTCCTTTATTTTTTGGCGTGGGGTGCGGTGGGTGGTGGATGATGTAGTCAGTAGCTTCAACAGAGAGTCTTATCATGTGCAGTCATATTGCCCATCTCACACATTCAGACGGGCACCAAATTGTTACTATTTAGATAAAGTGCCCATGATGTTTGGTCTTCTACTACAGTGTGATTTTCTAGAATGTGTTTTTAATTGTGTAACTGATTAGGTGATTGGTTTTAACGAATGTGTTATATAACAGTATTAAATGCTATGTGAGTAGTATTAAATGTTATGTGAATAGATTTTGTTATTATGCGAATAAATTTATATGTTAAGTGAGCAGTCTATGCAGAAGGCTTAGGCCAGATGTAGTTACAGATTTTAGCAGGCAATGATCAAAGACAAACATCCATTTGGTGTAAAATCTTATTTGTCCAAATTTATTCTGAGAAGCTCTTATGTGCACCCTCTGGCGCAAGAGGCTTCAGCGTTACATATATCATGTGGATAGTTGACTTGGAATGGCGAAGTGAAAAAGAAAATAAGGGAAAATAATAAGATATGATACTGTGTAGTATAATTATTTTATTTGGTGGTGTCACCTTGGCACTCTCTTTTATAAGATTTTATTTAGTTATAAAAATGTTATTTTTAATTGGAGGAAAATATCTAGACAAGATGAATGGTATTGTTGCTAACTTGGTACAAGTAGTTATGCGAAGGGAAAGTCAATAAATAAAATGTTTTAAAAATGGAAACAGTTGCAAATGTGAGCAAATAATGGTTTTACAGACAAAGTTTGGAATATAAATAAAAAATCATTTCAGGTCCATGTTCACAAAATAAGTTTATGTAATAGATTTTGTGAAAAATATATTTGTTACTCTGATGATCTGGTCTAAGGTGAAAATTGTGATGAATGATGATTACATAGTTACAAATTAGTTGTTGAGAAACATTGGGAAAATGAAACTGAGAAAAATCTATCAAGTGAATAGAATGTTTTCTGGCACAGAACAGGTAGAATTACTAAGAATCAAAACGAAATATTTTTATTAATTTTTGTGATGGTACCTTGGTATCTTTGACCACATATCAAGTAAAGGATAAATGCGAGGAAAAAGCTAATAAGGTGTTATCATTATTATTCTAATGATCCATCTGCAGCAGAAATAGGAAAAGGTAATTTGCATTTGTAGTTAATAGATACTTTTTTATTTCATATAGTATATAACACATAATACATATATATAAAGGATCATACATGTAGACTTGGGAAGGAGGATATATAAGGGTTCATTTGATCCGAAGGAGAATAACTTTTGTAAACTAGTGTTGCTGGTGCAAGAGGAATGGAGAGTCAGTAGATCATCTCCTTATGCATTGCCCGATGGCTTGGGATCTACGGACTTCGGTCATTTTCTGGTTTAGTATGGTTTGGGTGTTCTCTCGTAGTATGATCAAGCTTCCTCTTTGCTGGCAAGGAGTAAAGGTGGGGAAAAGGCGAAGAAAGATTTGGTAGGAAGTTTCCTTGTGTCTTGTGGCTTGTTTGGTGGGAGAGGAACTGAAGGCGTTTTGATGGCGTTGAGAGCCCAATACATAAGCTTAGGAAGCTATATGGTTAGTCTTTTGTATTTGTTGTGAGGTGGAGTGTCATTATTCTCTCAACCAATTTCTAGGTTTTTGTGGAGAGTTTTGATATGCACGGATGTGTATAGGGCCTTTTTGTTGGATGCCATTTTTGTATGTGGGTGGCATGCCTTTTATGCCCTTTTTATATAATTCTATTTACTTCTCAAAAAGAGGCATGAAATTTGTCTGATTATCATCTTTTCCCCATTGCAGGTTGTTAGACGGAATAACCATGGATATGGGCTTGCAGCAGATATATGGAGCCTTGGCTGCACCGTCTTAGAGATGTTGACTCGACAGATTCCATACTCTCATTTAGAAAGTGTACGTACTGGCACCATTTATAGTTTCTTCTGACCAATAGCTCTTGCATGCCTCTGTTTCTTGTTATATTCTGTTGCATTTTGGAGTGGCTTGGATTCATTATTGCCTGATTAGAACTGAAGGTTTCTCTGTCTTCATGTTTCTGCAACATTCTGCCTGGAGTTGTTCTCAGAGATGCTAGCCTTTACTAGGTCCCTTTAAAATTTGAAGTTTCATTCAAACATTTAATCTAAATCTATGTAACCTGATTGTTTCTTTTGGTTCTCTGTTGAATTCAAGTTTTGTTGTTTCCAGTGTTTACCAGGTGAGATTTGGTCTCCCATTACCACATTCTCTTTTACTTGCTGAAGAGTAATTTGTTGAATTTTTCGTCTCCTTGATTTGAATTTGAATATAACAATGAATAATTTGTTGGTGTTTTTCTCCTCAGTCTTTTACTTGTGAAAGAGTAATGTTCTCCTTTAGTTGAATTTGTTGCCAAAGAATAATTTGTTGGTGTGTCTCGAACCCACACCAACAAATTAGATGTTATGGAAGTAGATGCCTTTTTTTTTCTTGCTAGTTTTTCCCATTTAATTGATAGGCAGGATTTTTCATTAATGATAGTTGAATAGCAATAAGTCCTATATATTAGTTTCCTCAAGCCATAAGTTGCAATAAATTGAATAATAGTTTGGCTGTATGAAAAACATAAAAAATAAAAACACATTGCCCAATAAACCTGTGTCACTTGGGCAAAGTTATTTGCATTATGCTTGTGCGTACATGGGAACTGTTCCTTGGATTCCATGTTCAGAAACATTTGGCTAAGCATTTAATGATGGAAATGAACAAGATCATGGGAAAATAGCTAAGTATTCTATGATGGATGTAGGAATGACCTTTTGACATATCTTGCCGTGTATGGTATGAGATACTTTGGCATGGTTCGTGTTTACTGTAGTGGAGATGCCTACTTCAAATTGTCTTTGATTAACTGAACAAAATGGTCAAATTGCTCTGCTCTGGTAAGATCCCAGGATTTCAAGATTCCACTATATTTTCTCCGGTATGGCTGTAGATGTACCTTTGTTGACAAGGTTGTCATGCCATAGGTTGCTTTGATATTTGTGAATATGTTTTCACATGTTGGCATGGGAAATAAACCCAGAAGCAAAAATAATAAATGCAGTCTTGCTTTTGGCAACGGTGCTGGATAGATAAACTATCTTAGGGTTCAAAGTTGCTGGTTTTTCTTTCCAATATTACTCTGTATGTTTGATATTCCTTGTTTATACGCGGTAAGTGGTGTTTTCATGCTACTTGGAACTTTATTTCTGATTTGAAGTGGACATGTAATTACTTGTCCAAAGAGAAACCATCTGCTTTTTTTTTCCCTGGTACCAGGAACCGTCTAATTCTTCTTCCTCCTCCTCTTCTCTTTTTTATTTTTATTTGTTTATTTTTTGGTTCAAGAAACCATCTACTTCTTAGTAGGCTTTCAACCATTTACATCTTATTGGGGATTCAATACCACTTGATAAATGGAGTAGGAAATCAGCAGCTTTTAGAAGAGAAGAGAAGGCTTTAAATAACATGAAGGGTTTCAACCCCACTTGATAATGGAGGAGGAAATCAATGGCTTTTAGAAGAGAAGAGAAAGCTTTAAAAAACATGAAGCAGAAAGAGGCGAATTTTTTTTCACTTCATAGATGGCTATAACACGTTGCTATTTGGAGAATTAGGAAAAACTAGATAAAAATAACTTTCCAGGTCTTCCTCGACAGATTTGAAGTTCTAATTGATTGTGTGGCTATTTGGTTTTGGTTTGGTTAGTTCTGCTTCTGGATGCATATCAATGGCATCTCTGTTTTATGCCTAAGAGGTTTTATAAAATCTTATTTATCCCAAAATAAATTATATGTATAATATTATATAAAGGGAGAACCTCATTTAATATGAACACATTTTTCTAGCCATCTCATGCATTTGGAGTTTTAAGATTGCCCAAAACAAAAACCATTTTCATTTCATGCACAATTTCTCATTCTCTTAATTGATAGGGCAAAACATTTAAAAAAAAAGAAAAGAAAAGAAAAGAAAATAACTGAACAACCTGCTCACATCCCATCCCCAAATTACCTACTTTCCCTTATTTTCTTTCTTTAAATTAATAATCCTGCACAAATAGAGTGCAATTCCTTTTAATGTGTATTTGTGTGTGTGTGTGTGTGTGTGTGTGTGTGTTGTGTTGTTTTGGATTTTTGGCCAGTTGCCTTCCATAGAAATAAAGTTTGAATGACAAGGTGGGGATTCTTTTTTGTAGGAAGCCTCTGATGAAAAATATTTATGCTTGATAACTAGAGGAGGATCATATTCTGATAGGTTAGTCCAGCAGTTTAAGATTGTTATTGGGATGTGCAACCTGCGTCCTCCAAGAGGGACAACGTTCAAATCAGACACGAATCCCAGCTTTGGTGCCAATATCGTACCCTCTTTCGATTTTAGGTCAAACAGTGATTTTACCCTCCAAAATCGTTCCTGTTTCATATAAGATGATTTTCAACATTTCGGTTTAGTTTTATGAACCCAGAATATGCACAACTATCTTCCAGTTCTAAAATTGTATTTTGCTAAAGAAATCATTTCTTTTTGTCTAAGAAAAAGGTCAAACTTCCAAATTCGCAATTCACATGTTAAAACCAATTTTCTTAAACTCAAAATAAATTTCCGAATATTTCTTTCAAATTGACCTCTCTAATAAAACTTCTCAAATAAAAAATATGACTTTTCTGTTAAACGTTTAAATCAAATTTCTTTATCAAGTCTTCTAGATAAGTTTTTTTGCTTCTTAATTGGAGAGAAGGTAGGATTCATAGGAGTAGATTTTGAGTCCAACTGCCTTTTGAAACCCATTCATAAATTGAGGCCTCTCTCTTTGGCTGTTCCAATTAATTTTTTTTAAATGGTGATTTGGACAGTTAAATCCTCATTACAAACTTCTTGGGACTATTTCAAATTTAGAACCATGTGATTTTGCACAATAGTTTGGCTTTTCTATTTTTACTGGCAATGAACCTATGCTATGCACTTGAAAGCGATTGAAAAAGAAAAAGAAAAAGAAAAGTTTAAGAATGTATTTTTGACTTGAAAAAAACATATTAGTTTGGCAATCTAGTTTTAAGTTGGAGTCTTTTTTTTTTTGTTTTTTTTTGTTTTTCTTTTGTTTGGCTTTAAGCCAGATAAGCAAAAGGTTTATTTGGTTAAAATGTGGCTATAAGTTGCCAGTACAAAGACAAAAGGTTACTTTTTTGTCGTTGATTTTTTTGTAAGTTTAAGCAAAAAGGCTAAAAGCTGGCTTCAAGTCTGTAGCCAAGTAGTTGTCATAATGAAAATAAGATCGTGTGTTAAACTGAATTCTAGATTTGATAATTTAAATACTGGTGGTCATACATTGATGTATTTCTCGTTCTACAAAATTATAAGTATAGGTATATATTGTCTAAAAATAAACATTTTTCTTCCCAAGTTGAGTATAGTACAAAGGTTCATTATGAGTTAATGGATAAATGTTAAGGTGATTTGCTTAAGTTTTTCGAAGTGGACATATTTAAAAAATGTTGACAAAGGTTTAAGAAGTAATTGAACAGGTTGGGTTTAAAAATTCACTAACTCGTAACATTTAGAAATAGTAAAAATATTACTTTTCAACTTTTTACAAGTGTGTGATTTAGGGCATGTTAAAACTTAAAACTGTTATCATTTTAGTAGGAAGTAGATCTAATTTGGATATAGAGAAAAGTGGAAAATCCTAATCTTGCAATATTGGCCTTTGGAAGGAGTGTAAATAAAGGGATTTTGGGAAACTTTCCATATTAGTTAATGAACAAATTTTGTAAGATTCAGAGAACAATTAATAAGTGGGGAGAAGAGATGGCATGGTAATGTGTATTTTTATCATTTTGAAATAAAAAAATTCGAGAAAAATGAATCAGAACTTTCTGCTTCTACTACCTGACAACATATTGTAGTAATATAGATAATAGATCTAGAGTTTTCATTTTTTTTCCCTTTCAAAGCAGTTACATGCATTGTGCTTCATTTGGTGCTTTTTCATGGAGAAAGAAATAAAACACACATGCACTTGCACTCATAACTAGTCCTGCAGCTTAACTAGTCCTGCAGCTCATGGAATTATGAACAGTGTCCGAAACTCGTTTAATCATCTTCATTTCATTACCTTCTGGTTGAGTCCCAGTCTTCCGTTTAAGTGATTTGAATGCGCCAAAGCAACTGAAACTCATTGCTTTCACTCGCAGGCACATTGATGGGGCCTCCACATGAACTAAACCACATAATTTAGTAACCAAAAAAGACACAACTGACAGTATTACCAGAAACAGTTTGATTACGTGCACAGATTTAAAACACAGAACCAATTACATACGATTGCTTCTTACTGGTGAGAACATTTTAAATAACACATCATCTTACCTATAAGAAACACTAAACTGTGATTGAAATCTTAAGTTCGTTCCACTAACCAAAATCAAACTGAAACCCTTGTAAGTTGTAAATGCTGGTAGTACCTGTAGATTCTTCGATTCCTTTCTAAGTCAAAAGCCAAAAAAACTACCAGTAGAATTAGTAATTCGCCAACAATAACATACTGAGAGTAGCAGGTGTATGCTGAATCCTTATTCCTTATATGTGGAATTAGATGTTATGTGGTTAACTGACTTGCTTAATTAGGTGAGAATTTATTGGAATTCTTCTTTACATCTGCAACTTTTAGATGATTTTTGCTCGCATGACCAATATTTACTCTACCAAAATCATTGGTGGTCTCATGACTGCTAATTTGGTTCAGTAAATATTGAATTCAATTAATTATTCCAGGCAATTTTGACATCACCGGGATTTTAGTTTAGTATTTTAACCTCTTACCTGGTAATCCAGCAGATGCAGGCATTGTTCAGGATTGGAAAGGGTGAACCACCGGATGTTCCTGATTCTCTTTCTAGAGATGCACGAGATTTTATCCTTAAGTGCCTACAAGTTGATCCGAATGCCCGTCCCACTGCTTCTCAGCTCTTAGACCATCCATTTGTTAAGAGACCACTTCCCGCTTTCTCGGGCTCATCATCCCCATACAATTCTGGCAGACGGCTTTAAAAGGTTCCATCAGCTTTGAAGTGTTGAAGATAATGAGGTAATCGATCATTTTGCTATTAAGGAATTTCTAAGATTCTAATGCCGTTATTTCTATATCATAGACATTTGTTCTCACTGTATGTTGGGACTGAGATGACTATATTAGCACATTTATAATGAAGTAACATTTCTAGGGGCATCAGGATAGATGGTTGGCATGCATGAATTATGATGGGAATGTTTTTAAAAATGCTCTCGTTTACATTTTCGTGGGAATTTTACTTTCTGTTCACCGGATGACTTTTTTTATTTTACATGGATAGTATGCTCCCAACTCTTGTTACCTGTTTCTCGCTGGCAAGGCCGGAGTCAATTTACAACTAGATAAAGAATATAAAATTTCTTAGTTTGTTCCACAGTGCAAAGAGGATATGCCCCCCTTCCCCCCCAGCCAATACTATCATTTCGCTTGCTCAGGACATTTTCTCTTGAAAACAGCTCCGTCCATGAGGATTTGTTTGCTACAGAGAAATCTCAAGTCACGTGACCGATCCGAAGGATTGCAATTGTTTGATTTCTCACCTGGATAATATCTGATGGCTGGCATGTTAAAACTTTCTGGCTTCATGTATCGTGTTGAATCTATCAACGAATATAAAATCTATGGAACTGCCACACCTGATTACTTCGCTCTGTTTGGAATTTTCCCCACGTAACTAAAAATGCTTTAGGTTACCATTCTTATTCATTTGTTGTTTGGTAAAATTAATCTATTGACAATGACAAGTTGCAAAATAGTCATTTTTTTCCCTTTTCACTCCTGTGCGGGTTTTGTAGCTGTTGAAGTTAAAATTGTGCTTGAACAGTGACTGTAGTAAAGATCAGAATCAGAGGTTAGTTGTGTACCTATGTATGTATCTATGTTATGTATATGTCTCTTCTTTCAAACAATTGTGGAACTGAATTGATGCACATTATTACATTTTGGTACCTAGTTAAGTTTCAAGTGCCTTTTGTGTTTCATTTTCTTTTCAATTTATTACTGAGATTGATGAATCCACGTATATTCAAGTCTTTTTGTCGTTTCTTCTATTGACATATTGTTAAGAACACCGTAAAGACGAAAAGAGAGGAGAAAGTGCGTGAGAGGTGTTGTGGTAGCGAATGGAAGAGCAACTAGAATTAGCGTTAGTTTTCTTATCACTATTATTTATGTAATGAGTGAGATCAATTTATAAAGTACAATAATACCCCTAACTTAACACTCCCCCTCAAGTTGAGGCATAGTTATATCTCATGCTTAACTTGTATATTATGGAATGAAACACCTTATTACTAAGTCTTTTAGTAAAAATATTTACTAATTGATCTACAGATTTTATAAATGGCATACAAATTGAACAATTGCATAATTTTTCTTAAATGAAATGTCTGTTAATCTTAATATGCTTGGTTATGTTATGTATTGGGTTATGAGCAATGCTGATGGAAGCTTTATTGTCATAATACAATTTTATAGATTTTTTACATTCAAATCTTAAATTCTTTAATAGAACTTGGAGCCATAGAAGTTCGTAAATGCATGTGCCATAGTCTTGTACTCAGCCTATGCACATGTTCTAACTATCATTGTCTGCTTTTTACTTTGCCAAGCAATCGGATTACCTCTTAAAAACGTGCAATACCCTGATGTAGACTTCATATCATCAACTAAAATAGCTTAGTCTGCATTCTTGAAAGTTTTTAATTTCAAGTGACTATGATTAAAAAATAGAATTCCTTTTTCAGGGGCAAACTTAAGATATTGCAAAATGCGAGAAACATCGTCAAGATGTGCTATACGGGGATCATGCATGAATTGACTAACAACTTCTACAGCATAAGCAATATAAGATCGAATATGACACACACACACACACACACACTACTAAGGTGATGATTAGTCTCAATAGGTGAATCTGTTGATTGACAACCCACCATGCTGATTCCTTTAGGAGATTAAGAATATGATTTCTTTGAAAAATTGAGATGCCATTATCCGAATTAGCTACCTCAATCTCAAAAAAATATTGTAATGTCCCTTGATCTTTGATCTCAAATTTTTTAGCTTGACTTGTCTTGAGATGAGACACCTCATCTGCATTATTTTTTGTCATAACTATGTTATCAACATATACAACAAGAATCATTATGTGGTGTATTCTTGAACAAAAGAGCCTAGATCTAGGCTTTTTAATTATTTTTCACATGCTTCACTCTCACAGCAAATCAAACTATTCTCTCCCCCACGGCATGTATCTTATTCGAGTTTTTTGCCATTTCGGCATAAACTTATCTGAGTAAAAGGTGGTACCATTTTCAAAACATGACTTGTATGGTAGTTTATCATTAAAACATATGCAAATTACAAATGTTAATGGTGTTTGGATCTTATTATTACTACGTTTGATAAACATGGTATAGTTTGCATGACTCTGTTAGTATCCGAAGTTTAGTATAACCTTAAAGAATCTTTCAAATAAAGCACTTGGAGATTATTTGAGCTTATATAAGGCCTTCTTTAATTGGCATCTTTCTTTCAATTTCATGAAATGAGAAACCTAGTGGTACATTTATATACACCACTTCTTCTAAGTTCTCATGGAGGAATGTATTTTTCACATCCAATTGTTGGAGAGGCCAACCTATAGTAGTAGCACAGGACATGAGTATGCGAACTGAATTCATTTTGGTTATGGGAGCAAAAGTTTTCTGATAATCAATACCATAAATCTGGCTAAAGCTCTTAGCAAGTAATCTTGTCTTTAATCTTTTAACTGATCTATCTGCCTTGTATTTGATGGTAAATACTCATTTGCACTCAACGGCCTTCCCTTTTGGAAGAGAGACTAACTCCTAAGTATCATTATTTTTTTAGAGATGTTATCTCTACAATCATGGCCTTTTTTCACTTAGAATCCAAAATAAACCCGTGACACAAGAATAACAGTCAATAAAAGTCACAAACCACCGATAATAAAAAATAGAAGTAATAGGTAAAGGACCACCAACATCATAATAAATAATTATAAATGAAAAATCACTACGTTTATTAATTGAAGAGTAAACAGACCCTTTAAAACAATGTTTAACTAAAGAGAAAAATGTTTAACTAAAGGTACTTCTAGAAAAGGTACTTCTAGAACAATGTTTAACTAAAGAAAAAAAAGTCTTTTTAAAACTCCAAAAGAAGGATGTCTCGAGCGACAATGTCATTGATGTAATTGCAAAAGTAAAGTTCTAGTATTGGCATGGAGAGCGTGGCTATACAGTGAAGGTGAAAGGGAAAAGGAAGACGGAACATCCAGACCATGCGCACTACCAATGCCAATCGTTCTCTGTATCATTAGTTTTTGAAAAACACAATAAGTGGGACAAAATGTTACAGAACAGTTCAATGAACTGGTGAGACGACTAACAAATAAGAGATTAGTAAAAAAGTTGAGAACATGTAGGACAGACGAGAGAGAAAGTGTGGAAGAATAATAGATAGAATCTTTGGCAGATATAGATGACAAAAATTCATTGGCTATGCGAACCTTATCTCTACCAGAACAAGTAGAATAAGAAGAAAATAAGGTGGAAGACCCAGCCATATGATCAGTGGCACCTGAGACAATGATCCAAGGACTATGAGAGGCAACAAGTGCGTAGAGAGATATATCTGAGTGAGCAAAGTTAGACGAGAAAGTGGAGGCGATAGAAGGAAAGATGTCAACACGAGCCATCAGGCGCCTGAGAGTGGTCAACTTTACCTTAGAGAGAGGGCTGGTCTCACCAGATGGGCCAGCAGAGGTCTCTGAAAGATGAGTGTGAGTGCGTATAGGTCCACTACGTTTGCCACCATGGCCACCTTCATGTCGTGGAGGGGGACGACCATGTAACTTCTAGTAGTGGTCAATAGTATGATGGGGCTTACCATAATGCTCACAATATAACTAATCTCGTGCTACTGATCCACTCTTCTCCCCAGATCTGGAATGAGTAGGTTGGCCTGGTCAGATGAGGGACGTGACAGTTAACACATAACGTTCTTGCTTGGAAAGAGAAACCATTGCCGGACGCTGACTCTCTTCCTGTTGAACATAAGCATATACCTACCTCAAAGTATGAAATGGATCTCAACCCAGAATCTGAACATGGATTGGATCATATTTAACATTAGGTCGACAAAAAAATCTTTTTCCACCATCTTTTGAACGACAACATCATTAGTAGTACAAATAGCTTGAAATCATGATAATAATCAATTTCATTCCGTAAACTAGTCAACTCGGCGAAATACTGAGCCAGGGATTGGTCTTTTTGATCTAATCCACAAAACTTCTTCCGTAATTCATAAAGTTGAGCATCATTGCCATAGGCCGTATCCAACAATAAGAAGCTACGACTGATGGAGGGCTACATGCAATGTAATAACCAGGACATGACAAAACATGTTTCTCTATTCATTGAGTGCTATAAGGCCCCAC